>JAURVB010002954.1:0-18792 GCA_033002965.1 Piper betle | reverse complement strand
ATGGACATCCTATGCTATGCAATTGGTTTAAATTAGGATAATTGAGTTGCAGTCTCTAGCGTATTATGAGTTCTATGCGTTGGGTTTGGATAGCGGGCAACGCCGCGGGGGATTCCAGGCATCGATACTAGCTCGTAGGCCAAGGCTCATACCGTGGCGTTGATGTTGGAGTTGTGTGGGGAGAAGGGAAGCAGCCCCGGCGGTGCTGCTGGCCAGGACGGAGTTTGCCTTGCATTCCCAACGGTGCTGATGGCCAGGCATCGCGCGCCTTGGTGCAGAATTGGATTTGCCTCGGATAGTTGCTGTAATGCAACTAGCTTTAGGCTTCCAAATTGATTCCTAGGGAAGGGAAGCAATCAGTAAAGGACGTGATCTGGTTTTGGGTTGAAGAAGAAGACGTCGTGGTCTCGGGTTGAGCCAAAGATGAGGTGAGGAAAAGAGAAGAGCGTCGGGGAAGAAGAAGATGCCAACCTCAGTAAATAAGTAATAAAGTTGCTAAACTTTAATGGTTATGGGTTAAAGTTTCTAAATTATTAATTATTATATGAAATCACCATAAGTAATAAAAATACAGTAATGATAAACGGTCAATAATCAATCGGCGTATTACAAGCAATTAATTCTAAATCGGATGGTTATAAGTGATTATTTCACCCTTACTATATTAAATTTAATACTAGGTAAATAAAGTAATTATTTTAATAACGAAGTTAATAAGGTAGAAAATGCGTTATTAAACTATAATCGTGTAAAAGAACCTAAATAGTGTAATGAAAATAAATAAGGTTCGAACCTTTATTGAGTCGAATAATTGAAAATAATTGTATTAGTAATATCTTTAAATTAGAACTTAATCGAACAACTTAATTAATTAAATTGCTATTAATAATGATATTGATTAAAGATTAAATCGTAAACTAAATCATGAGGATATAGAGTTAAGTAATTATCATCTTAAAGGAAAAGATACTAATAATAGTAATTAAATACTTGAATACTTGTTTATAAGTTAATAATTAATTTATCATTAGTGAAGTGTGAATTATGATTTAGATAATTAATTTAAAATGTAAAGTAGGACTTAAATGATTGTGTCACATGAATAATTTAGTATTTAAGATTGTTGAATGTTGCATGCTTTATGTTGTCGAATTTTGATATAGATATATATATTAGTCATGTAGTTGCATGTATCCCCCTCAAATAAAATTATACTTATGCATAATTTTTGGTTCTCGTTCAGATTAGGATCGTTGGTCACAGTTGTCAGGTTCACTTACGAACTATCCAGGTCTATATAATTATTTGAAAATGTTGTATTTTCCCTTTTTAGAAGCCCTGGTCGGCTTGAGCCCAGACTTTGACCACCATGCACCGAGTGCAACCAGGGTTAAGGAATTGACTCAGTCTGACACGGGGCCTCACCCTTTAAAATTACTAAGTGGGAGTCTTGGTCGACTTGAGTTATAGCCGACCGCCATGTGTCGAGCGCAACCGGGGTCGACTCAACCCGACGCAGGGCAACACCCCCTGAAAGATTGAATACCTGCCCCCATGCTGAAAGGGGTGACAGGGCGCAATGGTGCAAGATGGCTCATTATGCACTTGTGATACTGAGAGGGTGAGTCAATGGCAAATATCGGTAACTACAAGCCCTGGGCAACGTAGCGTGTGTGTGCATGCATGGGATTGGAGCTGGATGGGGTGGCCACCCCTCCAAGCATGTTAAGAGCTCGGCATAGTTTCATAACAACTAAAAGTCTCGAGAAATGACAATAGGGATTATATTTACTTGTTTAATTTAATTATATGGCTTAATGGTTTTATCACAAAAGCGGAATTACCTCCGTAGGTGAGCAGCTTTTGACTGAGGACCAAAAGTGTAGTTGGTGGATCTCTTACCAACCAAGGTTTGGTGAATTTATAATAAATTGGACTTCCTTTTATTCTCTTATGTTATAAATGTGGATATAGGAAATGGTCAGAGACTGTGAGACTTTATTTTTACGTATTGTCACATGCTATTAGAACATGATTTATTTTTATGATTTACAAATTTTCTAGTCTTATTTACCTAGTTATGATTCATGTTCATGAATAGTATGTTTACAACATTTAACTTTTTAAGTAACACCCTGGCCGGTTAGGGCGGGTCATTACAACCATGCACTGAGCGCAACTGGGTCAAAACTGACTCAGTCCAACACGTGGTAGCACCCTTAAAATTCTTAAAAGATTAAATACCTACTCCCATGCCAAAAGGCGGGACAGAGCGCAGTGGCGCAAGATGACTCATTATGTACTTATGATTCTAAGAGGGTGAGTTAATGGCAAACATGGGTAAATGTAGGCGAGGGCCACGTAGCATGTGTGCGACATGGGATTGTAGCTGGATGGGCGGCCACCTCCTCGCATAATAAGAACTTGGCATAGGCTTATAATCATTAAAAGATTCAAATTCATATGTTCTAGAATATATTAACTTGTTTCTTCTAATTATATTACTTAGTGCTTTTATCACTAACATGGAATTGCCTCCGTAGGTGTGAGCATGGAAAGATGGGTAAAGTAAGGACTGCTGGAGAACTCTATTATTGGACTTGTGATTTTTTTCTTATATGTTATTATTATACTTTTTATTGGACTTTTCTTATTTTTTATAATAAATTTTATCTCGTGATTTTATTTAAAGTCTTGAAAAGTAATAGAAAATTAATTTATGAGACATTTACTTTAATATACTAACACTTGGCTCGTAGCTCGAAACGTGTGGGTCGTTACAAGTGGTATTATAGCTTTGTTTCCCACGAAACCATGCAAATCAACCCTTACCTTGTTGAAAGTTTAGGAGTCTATTATCGCAAGGGTAAATTTCTTTAATATAAGTATTTATCATTCTTTTATAGAATTAATTTTCATTATTTTAGATAGTAAGTAATTATGGGTGTGCCAGTTTTGTGTCATGATAGGTGCACCTGATATTAAACCAATGAGCGTATGAGACGCCTTTGCAATTAAAGATGTTATATAGGTAGTATGTGTGGTATGAGACACCTGTCCGATATGGATGATAGTGTCATGGGACACTGTGCCCCACTTTAGTTATGCATATGAGTGGCAATGCTTAAATTAAGATTTATAAAATAAAAGTGTAAATTGTAATTTTTCCAAAATGAATTTTTTATGAAAATAGAAAGATATTTAAAGTAATTTCTATAGAGCTAGGTACAAGTATACGAACGCATAAAGGAGGAAATGCCTAAAATAGGATAATAAAGAAGTTAAATGAATGGATAATTTTCTCTTAAACCCTATTATATTTTTTAGGACAAAAAAATTTGAAGCTAGGGAGATTGTAAAACCTCGATCTTTCTCCTTATGACCTTATTATATTTTCGAAGACGAAAATTCCCATGTTGGGGAGATTGTAAAAGCCAAAAAAAATAATTATTAGGTTATTTTATTTTTTGTAAATCTTAGAACAAACCACAAATAATATTTTATTAAATTAATTCTTAAGAATTAATATCATAACTTATCAATTATGACCTTAAGCATATCGGTACGATGATATTTATGGATAGTTTTAAATACATTTTATTTATTTAATTTTTTGGATTTGGGTTGGGAGTGCGATTTGACACCGGTTTGCATTAATTCAATAGTCAATTTTTTTGATTTTTTGTTATCACACAAATGATATAGTTATGAGTAATTATATTTTTTTCTATAAAATTTAATGTAATGAATTTTTAAATTCCACACATATTATTCTATATAAAGGATAATTCTATTTATGGTAAATAAAACATCTAACTTGATAGTTTGTGAGGAATATTCTTAGCTACCACGGGAATCATGCACAACTCTTTGGGTTTTGGACTCTGACTCCACTAAGTTAGGCAAAAAGGCTTTTACAACCCTCACCAAATAACTCAACTACCTCACCAATCGACATGATACAAGGAAGATGGATCATGTGACGACCTATTGAAAATGACTCCCATCTCACAATTACAAGGTTTTGTCACCACTCTCTTCCCTTTACAGTCAAGAAAAGCATGGTGTGCAGACAACCAGTCCATTCCTAATAGTACATCATACCCTTTTACCCCATATATGATAATGTTCCACACATAGGGTTTCCCTTTATATTTAAGGATAGGTTAGTCACTCCTAAAGTTGTGACTTCACCGTCTCCCGTTGCAGTAGTGACTTTATCGGCCTTAAATAAGGGAGATGGTCGTACTCCTTGGCGCTGTAGCAATCTTACCTCTCAATTCTTGCTTCAATCGCAAAAAGAATTGTCAGCTCTCACCTTATCAGTTGCTAGAATCCCAGGTGCAAAATGCTCAGTCGTAAGAATTTATTGGTATATTCCCAAACTGAATTCTCCCCCTAAACCAAATTGGCAAATTCCAGTGCATTCTTTTGGACAACTGGCTCTGGAAAATATTGTCCATTGAAAGCTACCACAAATTCCGCCCATGCAATGGAGGAAATCTCACATCGATGGAAAGTAGTTTTATCCATGGATTTCCACCAGTAAGATGCTTCCTCTTGAAGCATGCATGTTGCCAATCTCACTTGATGGCGGTGGGGCGCAGACAGAGCTCTAAACACTTTTTCGGTAATGTCAATCCAGATCTCCACCTTCATTGGATCGATCCGTCCAAAAAATACCTCAGCTCCATTCTTTCTAAATTTTTCCACAGTGTACCAGTCACTATCATCAACCGTTGGCAGCACCACTTGTCAGACTACCGGTGGCACTAGGTTTGGACGCTCCCTTGCTCGCACGGGTCTGCTAACCCTGCCCACCCTTGGGCACTTCCTGACCACCATCTGGGGTGACTCTGGGACCGACTGCCGAGTTTGAGGCTCTGTGCCCTGTCTAGCACTCCCGGTAACCGCAGAATGATATTTTGGACCACAGACTTTGTATTTTCTGAAGCTTGTGCCAGTCCCTGTATGGCCGTCAAGATCTGAGCCAATACATTCTCGGTGTTCGCATTGGGTGGAGTAGCTTGGTTTGACTGTCTACGAGTGCATGCCAACTAAAACGTCGAACCATCATGGTTCATTAGTTTTTTTTTTTTTTTAGTTATCACTTTGGTTTATTAGTTGCAAATGAATTTGTTAATTAATAACACAACACAGTGGGAAAAGATAATTATTGGACTTTTCAACAAGGTACTTAGTCATAAAATGTGAGCTAATGGGAAACCTAGCTCTGATAACACCTGTACCGACCCGGCCCAAAGTGCAACATAATGGGCCTAAGTCATTTCTTTAAAATGGTTAAACCAAGTTAAAGATCTATAGTCCATTCCCACTTATAAACAGGATCTTCTCCCAGTAGGTATTAGATGTGGGACTAAGTTGAGGGATTTCTACAATCCACCCACCTTAGGAAATTTCATCCCCAAAATGCATATACTTGGCCCATTGCTAGCCCCAGCCCACAACCTTTCTGGCCCGTGACCGGCAGCCTACCCAATGTCCCTAGTCCAGCCCATTGCTAGCCCCATCCCACGACCATTCTAGCTCGTGACCGGTAGCCTAGTTAACATCCCTAGTCCAGCCCACCAACTAGCACAGAACCAGGTTGCTCTGATACCACCTATAACGACCCGACCGAATCGGACCGGGTGTTACCTTAAAAATATAGTTAATGTATATGTAATGTTCCAGAACATGAATTTAAATACATCAAATGAGTCTCACATCATATAATATAAATCATAACAATAAATCATGTTCTCTAAAATATAAAATAACTGTCCCACACTGTCTCGGAACGTTTCCCTATAGCCACATTTATAACACAAGAGAATAATAAGGAAGTTCAATTTTTATTATCGGTTCACCATACCTAGGTTGGTAAAAGAACCACCAACCACACTTCTATTCTTCAGTCAAATTTGCTCACCTGCAGAGGCTATTTCCTATTAGTGATAAAACCACTAAGTTGCATAATTAAATAAAACAAGTCAATCTAATCCCAATTATCATTTCACACATTATTATTATTATTATTACACAGGTCTTTGGTAATTATCTCTCAAGTCATTCTGAGATTAGTAATTTGTCTCGCAGGTCATTCTGAAATTAGTAAAAGTTGTCTCCCAGCTTATTCTGAGATTTGAAATCGTCTCCCAGCTCATTCTGAGATTATGTGGTCTCCCAATTCATTTTGAGATTAGTCATGGTCTCCCAGTTCATTCTGAGATTAGAAATTGTCTCCCAATTCATCCTGAGATTAGGTGGTCTCCTAATTCATTTTGAGATTAGTCATGGTCTCCCATTTCATTCTGAGATTATAAATTGTCTCCCAGCTCATTCTGAGATTAGGTGGTCTCCCAATTCATTTTGAGATTAGTCATATTCTCCTAGTTCATTCTGAGATTATAAATTGTCTCCCAGCTCATTCTGAGATTAGGTGGTCTCCCAATTCATTTTGAGATTAGTCATGGTCTCCCAGTTCATTTTGAGATTATTCATGGTCTCCTAGTTCATTTTGAGATTAGAAATTGTCTCCCAGCTCATTCTCAAATTAGGTGGTCTCCCAAATCATTTTGAGATTAGTCATGGTCTCCCAGTTCATTCTGAGATTAGTGCCAACAAGGCTTCCAGTTTGGGAAAATACAACATTTCATATAGTTATACCAGTTTGGGGAAATACAACATTCTATATAACTATTCCAGTTTGGGAAAATACAACATTTTAAATAATTATTCGGACATGGATATTTTGAACTCGTAGGTGCGACTAATGATCCTAATTTGAACGAGAATATAAAATTATTTTAATTTATTCGACTCAATAAAGTTTCGAACGTTATCTATTTTCATTATGCTATTTTCTACATTACTGACTCGTTATTAAAATAATCACTTTATTTACCAAATAGTAAATTTAATCTGGTAATGATAAAATCCTTATTTTATTAATAACTTACAACAGTCCGATTTAATTTAATTTCTTGTTGTGCCGATTAATTATTGACCTTTCATCATTACTGTTTTTTTATTACTCATGGCGATTTCGTACAATAATTAATTAGCTTAGTAACTTTAATCCATAACCCATTAAAATAATTATTTTAAAGATTTAGTACATGTTTTTACTATTTTTAGCTCGAATCGGTATCGAGTCGGGTGTTATTTACGAGTTGGTATTATTATTTAACTCGAGTTGTGTCAAGTCAAGCATTATTTACAAGTTTGCCACCCAAGGTAATTTTCTTCTTCTTCTTATTCTTCCCCAATGCCATCCCCTGTTCTCGGCAGCAGCTGCCGCCGGCGATCGTCTCTAGCTGCCATCAATCGTTGCCGCCCAGCCCTGCCATGCCGTTGCGGTGTCATCCCCGCCAACTCTGGCCGCCTTCCGGCTGCGGCGACGCCTGCATCGCCTACCTAGGGGCGTGCTCACGTCGCCGATTCCACCGCCGGCGAGCGTCGCCACCTCAATTGGGTGATCCCCTCGACACCATTGACCCCCTATCGACCTTCCCCAGCCAGAATTGGAGCCCGTCGCCACTTAGGACGGCCGACTTCCTAACCCACCGCCATCGCCACTGTTTTTGCCGCCATCCTCTGTTTTTGGCCATTTACCACCCCAGGCCAGCATCCACACATGTGAGATCGACCCTACACTAATCGACAAAGAGAGTAGGAACATCTTCCGACGTCGGAATGACCGTCGCCACCAATTCCCGGCGAAACTTTGCCGTGCTTGCCCATCTCGCCGAAATAGTGGACTCGTCGGCCAATAGTCGTGTTTAGTTCTTTTCTTATTGATTTTAAACTTTAATCCTCACGATTATAAAGCTTATTATCAAATTAAAATATGCATGCAAGAAAATTAAGAAGAGGGAGATAGGAAGAATACCTAAGCAAGGAAGAACACACGCCGGTAAGGAAAAGGAGAAGAAAATGTGAATGAATGCTAGGGTGGAGGACGTCCTTTATAAAATAAAATGAAATGATGGCTAGGGTATGTGAAAACGCCCGTATTTCATTTAACCGGGTAACCAGGTAAAAAATTAAAATACAATAATTAACAAGGTAGAATTAACCGGGTATTGGATATAACACGTTCAGTCCTTCCCGAAACTTCGTTCTCATCCTTTTTTTCACAGTCTTTACAGCCTAAGCCCAGATTCGACCACCATGCACTGAGTGCAACTAAGGTTAAGGAATTGACTCAGTCTGACACGGGGTAGCACCCTTAAAAAATTACTATGTGGGAGTCTTCGTCGACTTGAGTTCATATCTGACCACCATGCGTCGAGCGTAACCGGGGAGAATAAATTGACTCAATTCTGACATAGGCAGTACCCACCGAAAGATTAAATACCTACCCCCATGCCAGAAGGGGGTGACAGGGCGCAATGGTGCAAGATGGCTCATTATGCACGTGTAATATCGAGAGGGTGAGTCAATGGAAAACATTGGTAACTACAGGCCGTGTCCCACATAGTGTGCATGCGCATGCATGGGACTGTAGTTGAATAGGGTGGCCACCCCTCCCACCATAATTGGAACTCACCATAAGCTCATAACTACTAAAATTCTCGAGAAATGATAATAGGGATTTTATTGACTTGTTTCATTTAATTATGTGGCTTAGTGGTTTTATCACTAACGCGGAATTGCCTCCGTAGGTATGAGCATGGAAGGATGGGTAGAGTTGGGACACCTGGAGGACTCTATTATTAGACTATCCTTTCCTTGAGATTGTTTGCATGGCAAGTGTGATTTTGGTTTGGTTCATGGGCTTAAATTATTCCAAGCTTATAGTATATTTAAAATGATTGAAAATTAATAAAAAATTTATTTATGAGACACTTAGTTTTGTATAGTAATACTTGGCTCGTGGCTCGGAATCGGTGGGTCGTTACAGTTTGCATGGCAGTGGGATTTTGGTTCAGTTCATGGGGCTTAGATTATTCGGAATATTTGTTATATTAAATTTTATCTCATGATTTTATTTAAAGTCATGAAATTTAATTTAAGAGACACTTAGTTTAATACAGTAACACTTGGCTCGTGGCTCGGAACAGTGCGGGTCGTTACGTATATATTAGTGATATCATTGGAACGTAATCGATCGGCATATAGTATTATTATTTTACTTGTTCGTATTATGATATGAGTACTATAGTTCCTTAATTATATGTTACTTATGTTGTAAAGACTGTGAAAAAATAAAAATATATACATATTTGACTCTGGTCATAGAAGGACCGAATGTTAGAGAATTATCATTATTATTTATATGATATTCTCTACCCGATTACCTAGTTACCCGGTTGACTCGAAATGCCGGTGCTTGGGTGTTTTCACATACCCTAGCCATCATTTTCATTTTATATTTCATGAGGGGGCGTCTTTCTCATTCCCAGATGCCTACTCTCATCTCTTCCTCCTCCTCCTACCGGTGCTGGATTCTTCCTTTCTTGGGTATTCTTCTTATCTCCCTAATTTTAACTTCATGCATGCATATTTTGAATTGATAATTAGCTTGATAATCATGGAAATTAAAGTCTTAAATCAACAAGAAAGAAAAGAACAAAATTGGTAACTGGAAATCCCACTATGGGCGATAGGACTGAGTTTTTGGCAAGGATGGGCGACTGAAAACAAGTTGCAAGTCTCACAACCTCGACGACCTCTCTGTTGCTGGGTCGAAGGGATGGCTCACAGTGTCCCTGGTTTCCGAGTGGTGGCGGAAATACACCTAGTTGTGGGCGGAATTTCAAGGATGGGGATAATTGACAACGTTGTGGGGGATTCAAGACATCCATACCAGTTTGCCGGCCAAGGCTCACGCTGTGCATGCTCATAGTGCTTGGCCTTGACGTTGGGTTGTCATGCGGGGAGAAGGGAAGCATTCCCAGTGGTGCTACTGGCTGGACGAAGTTCACCTTGCAGTCCCGGTGGTGCTGTTGGCTAGGCATCGCGCCTCTTGGTGCAGAACAGGAGTTGTGACCTGGATGGTTGCTAAAATGCATGAGCTTTAGGCTTCCAATTGGATTGCTAGGGAAGGGAAGCAGTTGGGAAGAAGAAGTAATCTGGTTTTGGGTAGAAGAAGAGCGTTGATGGTCTATTTCTGGTGCAAAGAAGAAGGTAGGAAGAAGGACAGTGTTGGGAAGAAGAAGATGACAGTTCTGTAAATTATGGCTGGACTAGATACGACTCAAGTTAAAAATAATACTAACTCTGTAATAATAAATCCTTAAAAGTAACCATTTTAATGGTTATAGCTTAAAGTTGCGAAACCAATTAATTATTGTACGAAATTGCCATAAGCAATAAATGTTGCAATGATAAACGATCGATAATTATCTGGCGTACTACAAGCGATTAATTCTAAATCGGATGGTTAAAAGGGATTACCGAATAGTAAAGATTTCCACCTTTATCATACATTAAATTGAATATTATGTAAATTAAGTAATTATTTTAATAACTAGTTAGTAAGGTAGAAAATTGGTTACTAAATTATAATCGTGTAAAAAGAACTTAAATAACCTAATGAAAATAAATAAAGTTCGAACCTTTTATTAAGTTGAATAATTTAAAATAGTTAGTAATATCTTTGAATTAGGATAATACAAATTATTTTAAGTAATTTAATCAAAGAACTTAATTAATTAAATTGCTATTAATAATGATCAATGGCGATTAAAGATTTAAAATCGTAAACCTTAATCATTAAAATCGTGGCTAAGTAATTAGTATCTCAAAGGGGAAATATACTAATAATAGTAATTAAATATTTATTTACAAGTTAATAATTATTTTATCAATTGTTAAGACTAAATTATGATTTACATAATTAATATAAAATGTAAAGGAGTGACTTAAATGATTATGTAGCATGAATAATTAATTATCTCACTAGATTTGTTGAGAATTTAATATTTAATATTTTTTGCATGATTTATGTTGTTGAATGTTAATAATGATAAATATATTAGTCATTTAGTTGCACGCCATTTCATGCATTCCTACTTCGAATAAAATTATACTTATGTTATCAGCTACATGTTCTTGTTTAGATTTAGATCGAATTTGGTCACGGTTGCGAGTTCACTTACGAACTATCTAGGTCCATATAATTATTTGAAATGTTTGTATTTTCCCTTAGTAGCAGGTAGGCTCTGAGCTCAGATTCGACCATTATGCACCGAGGTGCAACTGGGGTCAAGGAATTGACTCGGTTCTGACACAGGAGCCGCACCCATCAAAATTACTATGTGGGAGTCTTGGTTGACTAGAGTATCTGACTACCATGCACTTGAATGCAACCGGGGGTTGTCTCAATTCAGCACAAGGCAGCACCCCCTAAGGTCGCTTAAGCACCTGCCCCCATGCCGAAAAGGGGTGATAGGGCGCAATGGCAATACAGAAGGCTCATTATGTACTTGTGATATCGGAAGGGGTGAGTCAATGGCAAATATCGGTAACTACAGAGCCAGTGGGCCACGAAGCATGTGTGCGCATGCATGGGATTGGGCTAGATGGGGTGGTCACCTCTCCCAACATGGCCAAGAGCTCAGGACAGGATCATTACAACTAAAAGTCTCTTGAAATGATAATTATGATTATATTGACTTGTTTCATTTAATTATGTGGCTTAGTGGTTTTATTACTAACGCGGAGTTGCCACTATAGGTGAGCACGATTTTTGGACTGAGAGACTAATAGTGTGTTGGTGAATCTTTTACCAACCTAGGTTTGGTGAATTGATGATAAGTTGGACTTTCTTTTGAATCTATTGTGTTATCAATGTGGCTGTGGGAAAACGGTCCAAGATTGTTGTGATGGCATCAAAACACAACTTTTACCTCCCTGCATAAAGACACATCCTAAGCCCAGCAGAGATGCATCACCGATGACCACGGAAATCATTCATTGCCAATTGGCAGTGGACAAAAACTGGTGCAGTTGTTAGACTCTTCTCAACAGACTGGAAACTCTCTTCACACTTGCTACACCATTCGAACTTGAGTCCCTTCCTTGTGAGCTTGGTGATCGGCGATGATCTAAGGGGGAAGTCTTTTAATGAATTTCTTGTAGTAACCCGCTAGACCAAGAAAACATCTGATATCAGTGACCGACTTAGGTTGTGCCCAATGTCAGTGACTGCTTTTTCACTTTCGATGGATCCACTGAAATTCGGCCTTTGAGATAATATGACTACGGAAGTTTACCTCCTTCAACCAGAAGTCACACTATGAGAGCTTGGCGAACAGTTGATTTTCTCTAAGAACTTGAAGAGTAATTGACAGATGCATCACATGCCCTTCTTCACATGTTGAAAGACTAGAATGTCGTCTACAAACACGATAATAAATCCTGTCTAAGAGTGACATAAAGGCCGCTGTATGTGAAATACCGAAATCAGGCAGCCATTTTCTGTATGTCTGACTCCTTTACTTGCAACTGGTGATAACCAGACCGCAAGTCTATCTTAGAAAATACTCCGGCTATTTTTAGCTGATCAAACAAGTCATCAATCCTCGGTAAGGGGTAACGATTCTTAACTGTCACTTGATTGAGTTTTTTGATAGTTAATACACAGCCGAAGTGATCCATCTTTCTTCTTCACAAAAAGAGCAGGGGCCCCAGGATGAAGTACTTGGTTTGATGAAGCCTACCTGCAACAACTCTTCTAGTTGACTCTTTAACTCCTTGAGTTCTGCTGGAGCCATGCGGTATGGTGACTTTAGAAATTGGTGTTGCATCCAGGTGCTAGGTCAATGGCGAACCTCCACTACCGGCTTAGGAGGTAACCCCTAAACCCTAAACTCTGATACCACAGGAATCATGGATAGCTCTTTGAGTTTGGACTCAGACTCAACTAAGTTAGCCAAAAAGGCTTTACAACCCTCACCAAACAATGGGCAGTCGAGTTGTTTGGTTAGTGATAGGCTGCCACAAATTCTGCCCACGTGATGGAAGAAATCTCACATCGATGGAATGTGGTTTTTTTTCCATGGATTTCCACCAGTAAGATGCTTCCTCCTAAAGCATGCATGTTGCCAACCTCACTTGATGCGGTGGGGCACAAACAGAGCACTAAAGGATTTGTTGATAATGTCATGTAGCTCTCCACCTTCATTGGATCTATCCCTCCAATAAACACTTAAGCTCCATTCTTCCTGAACTTTACAAGTGCAACGGTCACTATCATCAATAGCTGGTGGCAACACTTGTCCGGACAACCAGTGGCACTGGGTTTGGAGGCTCCCTTGCTTGCCCGTGTCTGCTAACCCTGCCTGCCCTTGGACACTTCCCTGACCACCGTCTGGGGTGATTCTGGGACCCGCTGGTGAGTTTGAGGCTCCATTCCCAGCTACCACTCCCGGTAACCGCTGAAAGATATTTTGAACCACAGAATTTGTATTTTCTTGAAGTCTACGCCAGTCCTTGTATGGCCGTCAGGATTTGGGCCAATACATTCTCTGTGTTCGAATTTGACTGTGCAGATCAGCTTGACTGTCTATGTGTGCCTACCATCTTGTTCAATTTTGCTTAGGTTTATTAGCGAATGAATTTGTTAATTAATAACACAACACAGTGGGAAAAGATAATTATTGGACTTTTCAACAAGGTACTTGAATCATAATTTGTGAGCTAGTGGGAAACCAGTCTCTGATACCACTTGTAACGACCCGCCAGAACCGGGACCGGGTGTTACCTAAAATATAATTGATATATCAATAACATTATAAGAACATGATTTCTTTTTATGAGTTATAAGCTGCTAGACTTATTTACCGTAATATGAATCATGTTCTAGAATGTTATTGTCACATCAATTATATTTTAGATAACCCTAGGTCTGTCGCTACACGGGTGTTATAAGAAATTATATTTTTAAGTAACACCTAGTCCGGACCTGTAACGACCAGCCCGAACCAGATCGGGTGTTACTTAAAAATATAATTTGTTGTAAACATAACATTCCAGAATATGAATTGTAATACTACAAACAAGTCTAAAATTTATAAATCATAAAAATAAAACATGTTCTGATAGCATATGACAATATGTAAATAACCATCCCACATCTGGGACCGTTTCCCATAATCACAATTATAACACAAGAGGGTAAAAAGGAATCCATTTTATTATCGATTCACCATACCTAGGTTGGTAAAAGAACCACCAACCACACTTCTATTCTTCAGTCCAAAGCTGCTCACCTGCGGAGGCAACTCCGCGTTAGTGATAAAACCACTAAGCTGCTTAAGTAAATGAAACAAGTCAATAAAATCCCTATGATTGTTTCAAGAGTCTTTTACTTATTATGAGCCTATGCCGAGCTCGTTGCATATGCTGTGAGGGTGGCTAGCCCATCCAACTACCATCCCATTCATGCGCACACATGCTACATGGCCCATGGCCAGTAGTTACCGATATTTTCCATTGCCTCACCCTCTAGGTATCACAAGTGCATAATGAGCCGTCTTGCACCATGGCGCCCTGTCACCACTTTCGGCATGGGGGCAGGTGTTTAATCTTTCAAGGGGTGTTGCCTTGTGCCGAATTGAGTTGACCCCATTTGCATTCCGGCACATGGTGGTCAGATACTCAAGTCGACCAGGACTCCCACATAGTAGTTTTAAGGGTGTGGCCCCGTGTCGGATTGAGTCAATTCCTAGACCCCGGTTGCACTCGGTGCATGGTGGTCGAATCTAGGCTGCGTCTAACTAGGGCTGCAAACAAGGGAAAATACAACATTTCAAATAATTATACGGACATGGATAGTTTGTTAGTTAACTCGGAGCTGTGACCAATGATCCTAATATGAAAAAGAACACAAAATTATACATAAGTATAATTTTATTTGAGTAGAAATGCATGCAACTACATGAATATTATATATATCATTCGATAATATTAAATATTAAATTATTCCAGTGACATAATTACTTAAATCCTACTGTACATTTTAAATTGATTATCTAAATAATTATTCATACTTAACAAACTTATAAACAAATATTTAATTACTATTATTAGTATATTTTCCTTCGGTTATAATTTTTAATTGCTATCATTATTCATAGCAATTTAATTAATTAAGTTGTTCGATGAACTTATTTAAAATAATTTGTATTATCTTAATTCAAAGATATTACTAATAAAATTATTATAAATTATTTAATTCAATAAAGTTTCGAACTTTATTTATTTTCATTAGGTTATTTAGGTTTAATGCTTGTGATTTTTACCCGGTCATAATTTAATAACTCATTTTCTACCTTATTCACTCGTTATTAAAATAATCACTTTATTTACTTAATATTAAATTTAATATGGTAAAGGTAAAATCTTTATTTTATTAATTACTTATAGTCCTCCGATTTAATTTAATCGCTTGTAATATATTGATTAATTATCGACCGTTTATCATTACCGTATTTTTATTACTTATGTCCATGTCGATTTCGTCAAATAATTAATTAGCTTAGTAACCTTACCCATAACCTATAAAAATGATAATTTTTAAAAATTTATTAACAGTTAGTATTATTTTTTAATTCGAGTCGGTATCGAGTCAACCCATATTTACAAAACTACCATTTTTTCTTCCCCACCGTCCATCTTCTCCTACCTTCTTCTTTACACCAGAAAACAAGTCTTGGTGCCTTCTTCTTCCACCCAAAACCAGATCACTTCCTTCCCTAACAGCTTCCATTCCCTAGCAATCCAATTGGAAGAATAAATGTGACGACCAGGCCGAAACGGACTGGGTGTTACCTAAAAATATAGTTAATGTAAATGTAACATGCAAGAACATAAATTTGAATACTGCAAATAAGTCTAGAGTTTATAAAATGTAAAAAATAAAACATGTTCTGATATATATGACAATAGATAAAATAATTGTCCCACAGTCTCAGACTATTTCCTATAGAGACATTTATTACACAGAAAATAATTAGGAAATCCAACTTTATTATCGATTCACCATACCTAGGTTGGTAAAAGAACTACCAACCACACTTCTATTTTTCAGTCCAAAGCTGCTCACCTACGGAAGCAATTCTACGTTAGTGATAAAACCCCTAAGCCGCATAATTAAATGAAGCAATTCAATAAAATCCTTATTATCATTTCACCCGTTTTTATTATCGTTTCACAAGTCTTTTAGTAATTATCTCTCAAGTCATTGTGAACAAGAACATAAAATTATACATAACTATAATTTTATTCGAGTAGGAATGCATGGAGCTAAATGTCGAATATATATATATATATATATATATATATATATATATATATATTAAAATTTTTGACAATATAACATGTAACAATTCAAAAATATTAGATATTAAATTCTCAACAAATCTAGTGAGATGAATTATTCATGTGATATAATCATTTAAGTCCTACATTACATTTTAAATTTATTGTCTAAATCATAATTAATACTTAACAATTGATGAAATAATTACTAACTGATCAACAAGTATTTAATTTCCCTTTGCGGTGATAATTACTTAACCCCCGATCTTGATGATTTAATTTACGGTTATAATTTTTTTTAATCACTAATATTATTTATAGCAATTTAATTAATTAATTTGTTCGATTAAATTATTTAGAATAATTTGTATTATTCCAATTCAAAAATATTATCAATACAATTATTTTAAATTATTCGACTAAATAAAGTTTTCGAACTTTATTTATTTTCATTATGCTATTTACATTCAACGCTTTGTGATTTTTCCCCGATTATAGTTTAATAACTCATTTTCTACCTTATTAACTCGTTATTAAAATAATTACTTTATTTACCTAATATTCAATTTAATATGGTCACGGTAAAATCTTTATTTTATTAATTACTTATAACCATCCGATTTAATTTAATCACTTGTATTACGTCAATTAATTATCGATTGTTTATCATTACCAAATTTTTATTACTTATGTCCATGTCGATTTCATTCAATAATTAATTAGTTAAGGAACTTTAACCCATAACCCATCAAAATATTTATTTTTAAATATTAATTACAAGTTAATATTATTTATTACTTGAGCCGGTGTCGAGTCAGGTGTCCTTTACGAGTTGGTATTATTATTAACTCGAGTCAGTGTCGAAGTCAACCCTTAATTACAAGTTTGCCATCTTCTTCTTCTTCCCCGACACCATCCGCTTCTCCTGATTTCAGCTGCCACTGGCAATCGCCTCCAACCACCGATAATCTTCACCGCCCAGCGCCGACATGTTGTTCCGGTGTCAATTGGGTGGTCGCCTTGCCCCGACCCAGTTGGGTGGTCGCCTTAACACCCTCGACCCTCTATCGATCTTCCCCGGCCAGATTGGAACCCATCGCCACCTAGGACGGCTGGATTTCTTCACCCACCGCCGTTGCCTTTGTTATTCGTTTATGCTATTTGCTACTCCAGGCCGGCCTCCACGGATACAACCATCAAAGGTGCCAACTTCAGTCATTAATTAATCTCTTCGACCTTGCTATAACGTCAATGCACCTGAGGCTTCGCTACCTTTGGACCGGCATCTGACCAGGCGAGATCGGCCATGAATTGGACCAATCGCCGCCCTATTTCTCGGAGAGGAGGTCGCCCATGGGGGACTGTTCACCAGTAGGACTAGGGGTTTTTTTCTTGGCTTGCAATCATCTGCTGCAATGGATCCTTGGCGAAGCTTGCCGGTGATTTCCCATCTTGCCATCCTTGAGAACTCGCTGGCTATTTCAGTTTAGTTTAGTTTCTTTCTGGTGGATTTTAAACTTTAATCCTCACGATTATCAAGCTTATTATCAAATTAAAATATGCATGCATGAAAATTAAGAAGAGTGAGATAGGAAGACTTCCCAAGCAAGGAAGAAGCACCGGCAAGGAAGAGGAGAATCAGGCGGCTAAGGTGAGGAAGACTCATAGCAAAAATGACGTCCTCTTTCACAATTTATAAAAATTAAATTGACGGCTAGGGTATGTGAAAACACCCCTACACCCATATTTCATTTAACCGGGTAAATAATATAATGGGTAAATAATTAACCGGGTAGAATTAATCGGGTAGAGAATATAACACGTTTGGTATTTCCCGGACCACGTCTGCATCCGATTATTATTATTATTATTATTTTTACAGTCTTTATAATCTCCCTAACTTAAAAATGTTTCGTCCCTAAAATATCATAATAGGCAACAGAACAATCATGATTAATTTTATCTTCGGGATCAGTTCGTGCTACAATGGTAAGAATCTTATGCCACGAATAGGCTAGGCTATTTCCTTGCAATTTCTTGTTCAGTCTCCCATGTAGCTTCCTCTGACTCCTAATTTTTCCACAATACTTTTATCATAGGAATTTCCTTGTTCCTGAGTGTCTTTATTTCTCTTGCAAGGGTGCGAATCGGCTTTTCCTAGTAGGTTAAACTTGATTGTTGCTCTAAGCCTTCAAAATTTGTGATTATATGATCTTCATCTCGTACATATTTATTTAGTATTGACACACAGAAAACATTGTGTACTCCAACGAGGCTTGGTGGTAATGCTAGTGTAACGACCCGCCATATTTTACGATATTGTGGGCCTCGCTGGCCAGGTGTTACTCAAAATTTAAAAAAACCAACCGTATAACGACCAATCCAAACCGGACCGGGTGTTACTTAAAAGGTTACATGAATAATATGAAAGAAAATATGTCAAGCATTTTAACTTAAAAAAAACTTATGTTTCAAATGGCAATGCATGAAATAAGTATCCCATAGTCTTGGACCGTTTCC
>JAURVB010002952.1:0-14771 GCA_033002965.1 Piper betle | reverse complement strand
TCCTTTCACCACAATCAACTTCACAAGCTTCCCAACAAGAAAGAGAGTAGGAAGAGATAGAGGGAAGGGAGAGAGATGATTAAGTACAGAGAGAGGTCGGTCTTGGCTAGGGTTTGCAAAATATGGGAGAGACCGACCCCTATGCCTTTATATACCACTTGACCCTTCTATTTATCATAGGACTTCCTCTTGTTAATTCTAAAATAACAAACTTGCGCATAACTATTGACTGAAATTAACTCATGAGTCCAATTAAGATCTTTAGCAACCCAAACATAATTAACTTCACTTAAATCAACCCAAAGGTATAAAATAAGTGTTTAGCTTCTTGAATAACTTTGAAATATAATAGACATTTTTTGGGTGATATAGACTTAGTTTGCATGTGATCGTGTTCAGCTTGTTCACAATAACTTAATCATTGTCCAATTACTTATTCCTAAAAATTTACTTAACTCCTTATCCCCACCCATAAAAGAATATTAAAGAAATAATCAACAGAAGTAAACTCAATATAATCAACCACATAATTTAAGATTTCTAAGTATCTTAATATTAGTTTTAACTAATTATTCAAAGAAAAAATTTATAAGCTAAAAAATAAAAGAGTCTATAATTGATATATACTCCTCGAAAGAAGAAAATAAACTAAATAATAATGACAATAGTACTGATTATTATACCAACAACTGAGACCACCAATCACGCAACGATTTGGCCTAAAATGCAACATGACTAACCCAAATTGAAGATTTATAAACCATCTCCGTTAATAAACTATATTTGTTATTGGATGAGGAAATAATTTGAGAATATCGCAATCCACCCTCCTCACAAAATTCCATCCTTAGAAATTTCTACCTTTGGTCCATAGGTCTAGCCGACCATCCCACTAATATACTAAATCAATTATCTGTCATATGTATTGAATGTAGGCTAATTTTCGTACTAAATGTGGGGCTGATTTTGGGGCATTATAACCTAGAAACAAAGCCACCTTTAAACCTTCTAAACTATCGTATATTAGGATATGAATTAGGACATGAAATAAGTATACATGAAGGTTAAACATAAAGAAATGAAGTGATTCAAAGCATTAAATGCTTAACAAAAAACAAAAATTCCAACAAACATATGCATGTTTCTCCCTCATTAATAAATGCCTTTATTTTCAACAATCTTTTGAAACTTCATCATGTTATATCCATAGTTTTAAATACCATATCGATTACTATACTGGATTTATAGCTAGCATGGAGTTTATTTGGTTCAACTAGGTCAAACCGGGTTCATCTAAATTCTAAAATTATAAATAAAATATTTTATTAAATAATTAAAATATATATTTTATCATCAATATTTTATTAAAAGTTAAAAAGCTGCGATTTTCAACAAAAATCAGATTTTGTAAAAAAATTCATATTAAAAAATTTGTTACAATTAAAATGGTACAAAGACTTAAATTGTACTAAATTTGAAGGTGACACATGATATACCGATTACAATCGGGCAATTTGATATTGTATTTAAAACTATAGTTCTATTAAATACAACCTTTATAAGTTTTATTTTAGTTAAAGATTTCAAAATTGGTTAACAGTCAAGATTCTTCCTTACCCATAGCCACACTATTTTAAGCCCTAGTGTGCTCCTAACTACTCTTTATAATAAAAATGAGTACTAAAAGTCACTATACGAGGAAAAATAAGAGATTCGACTAATTAAAATACAATAAAATGTAAAAAAGTATAGTCAAATTATTATTGTTTGTCTCCTCACCTAATTAAATTAAAGTTAATCCCTAAACTTGGAGTATATCTCTAATCTATCAAATTATTATATCCTATATCTCATTATTCAATGAATGCTTTTTATAAATTAAAATCTATCAATAAGTTTGGCTGCATCGGGCACAGTATTATACCTAGTATATAAATTAATTTAATTTGTGCACCTAATATATATAGAGAGAATAATAAGTATCTACAATAGCGTGTACTCTTAAATAAGCTAACTTTAATAATAGCCCTTGAATTAAAACGATGGTTGGATGATGAAAGTAGTTATATCTTTTAAAAAAATTACGCCATGTAATTTGAATGAGTGGCTAGATTTAAAAGCTAATAATAATTTCATGTCCCATTGAACCTGCCCAACTTCTCATATATATATATATATATATATATATATAGGGCGACTTACTGTGCTCAAGCACAGGCAAGCTGCCTGTGCTTGAGCCATCCGGCCGTTGGATTCAATCCAACGGCTGGATGAAAAAAAAAAAAAACACGCCGCCGGCCGACGCGTCGCCGCCGCCGCCGGCCGACGCGACCCCCTGCCCGGCCCGTCGCCGCCCCCGGCCGACGGGGCGGCGACCCCTCCCCCCACCACCGGCGGCGCGGGGCGGCGGATCTAGCCGCCCCGCTCTTCCCCTGCCGGCCCGCCGCCCCGCTCTTCCCCAGCCGGCCCGCCGCCCCGCCGCCGCCCCGTCGCCGTCCCCCGCCCGCCACCCCGCCGCGCCCCCGCCCGCCACCCCGCCCCGTCCCCCGCCGGCCACCCCGCTGCGCCACGCCCCCCCCCCGCGTCCCCCGTCCCACGCCGCGCCCCCTCCCCGCCCGCCACCCCGCCGCGCCCCGTCGGCCCCCGCCCGCCACCCCGTCGCGCCCCCTCTGCCCCCGCCCGCCACCCCGCCGCGCCCCCCTCGGCCCCCGCCCGCCACCCCGGCCGCGCCCCCCTCGGCCCCCGCCCGCCACCCCGCCGCGCCCCCTCTGCCCCCGCCGCGCCCCCCTCGGCCCCCGCCCGCCACCCCGGCCGCGCACCCCCTCGGCCCCCGCCCGCCACCCCGCCGCGCCCCCCTCTGCCCCCGCCCGCCACCCCGCCGCGCCCCCCCTCGGCCCCCGCCGTGGCCGGGCCCCCTTCCGCCCCCTTCGCCGTCGCTGCTGCGGCGGCGCCGGCGGCACCCCTGGTTTTATTTTTTATTTTTATTTTTGATCTTGGCCGTTGGATGCTAATCCAACGGCCAAGATAAAACTTGAGCACAGGCAAGCTGCCTGTGCTCGAGCACAGAAACCTTATTTCCATATATATATATATATATATATATATATATATATAGGAGAAGAATGCTGTACTGCAGTATATTAACCGTTATATTTAATCCAACGGCTGGATAAAAAAAAAAAGCTGGGTGGCGTCGCCGACGTATCGCCGCCACCCCGGCCGACGTGATGCCACCCCTGCCCCACCCGTCGCCGCCCCCGGCAGACGGGGCGGCGACGTAACCCCCATTCGCGGCTACGGGCGGCGAATCTAGCCACCCGCCTCTTCCCCTGCCAGCCCGCCGCCCCGCCGCCGAGTGACACCACCCCTACCCGGTCGGAGCCGCCGCCCCGCAGCCACCCCGTCCCCCGCCTGCCACCCTACCGCGTGACGCCCTCCCTGTCCCCTGCCCGCCACCCCGCTCGCGCCCCTCGGCCCCTCCCGCCACCCCGCCGCGCCCCCTCAGCCCCTGCCCGCCACCTAGCCGCACCGCGCCCCCGCGTGGCGACCTGTGACCACCTTGCCGCCGCCCCCCAGACCAACACCGTCCCCTGTCGCCACCGCCGTGGCCGGGCACCCTTCCCGCCCCCTCTGCCGTCGCTACTACGGCGGTGCTGACGGCCCCCTCATTTTTTTGTGATCTTGGCCGTTGGATGTTAATCCAACGGCCAAGATCAAACTCCAGCACAGCCAAGATGGCTGTGCTGGAGTACAGTAAAACTTATTTCCATATATATATATATATATATATAGCCCAACTTCGCACACGATTAAGTTTCCACTTCATTTCATTTTTATTTTTGGACATGCATTTTGGTAGGGACCCCAAACTTTAAACCCTAATAATTACTATCGGAGAGTTGGTCAATCAAAAAACAAGAAAAAATTTAAAAATATAATAAAATTACCTCATACAAAATAGAGGTTAGCAGTAGTAACGGGTTCAAACCTGGCTAATTTCAACATCTAACTTCCTACTACCGGAGAGTTTATATAATTGTCTTGAAATTTAAAAAAAACATCTAATTCATCTTTTAATTTAAATATGATATATTTTAAAGTCAATTATAATTTATATTTAATATATTAAATTATTATAATTTATCTAATTATTCAATAAAAATTTATATATAAAATTAAAATTTATCTAGTATAAGATATGCATGATATCGTACCTACTATTAATAAAAGGGGGCTCAATACTATACAACCAGGAGAATCAATAAATCAAAATAAAAAAGATCTAAAAAATAAAATAAATATACCTAACATGCAAAGTAATCTCACAAAGTTCAATTTCTTAGAAAAAAAGCAAAATAAAAAACTCATAAAACAAGTTTAAATCTCGCTAATTTTAATTTCTTAAACAAAAAAATAAAACCTAACTTTAATTTCTAACTTCGTGCACAAGTATGCCGTAAAAAAATGATAAAAAAATTTATAATCTATATTCTTGTATAAATAAAATATATCTTTAAATCAATAATTACAATTTATATCTTATATATATGTATGTATTAATTATTACATCTTTCCTTGTTTAATAAGATTTTATGTATAAAATCCAAATAAACAAGCCGTTAAAAAGTAACGAACGTAAGAGAGGTCGGTTTGCATACGCCGCCGCCGCCGCCGCATCTTCTCCGGCGAAGTGCCGCCGCCGTACACCGCTCTGCTGCGTCGGCTCTCGTTTAGCTTCTTCGGCGGGCGGCGGCGGAGATGGCGGTGCTGAGAGGCGGTGGCAAGGTTGCCGCCGTCGATCGGCTCAGGTCCACTTCCATCAATGGCGTGAAGATGTACTGGGTGTCCGGGCAGAAGTCCCTTGCGACATGGCTGCCGCCCAAGAAGCTCAAAGCCCTCCGCAACAACAAAAGTAAGCTCCTTTTTCTCTTTTTTCTCTCTCTCTAAGGTTTTGTGTTTCTTCCCATAACCTAGCTTTGCTAGATTTTGCAGATAGCATGTTGCTGTTGTTGTTGTTTATACTGTTATTTTGGGTATTGTGTGTTGTTGATGGAGTGGAAGGTTACAGTGCTTTCATTTTTTTCTTGGGCATTCTGATTAGGTCACCAAAACAAGGTGGATGTGCTCCAAGATTTGTGGTTTGAGACCGCGACATCGAAGATCAAAGTGACGCCGAATGGGGAGTATCTAATTGCATCAGGTATATTTTTGCGTAGTTGTGAAGTATTGATTTTTGATGGGGTTTGCATTGATTCATAGCTGTATAATGTAGCTAAAATCTATTAAGGTTGTGAAGTAGGGGTCAGAGACCCACGGTTGCAGTTTGAGCGGTAAATTAATGGTTCAAAGCACCTGGTTGTATCCATTTTGGCCATATAGTGGTGCTTTATGGGAGGTTCTGTTAGGTTTGTCCCACATCAGTTGTGGGGGAGGCCAGTGACTTGGAAATAGTCTTTGGAAAAGACTTGCTTGTCTAGCTAGGTTTTGGAGTCAGAGAGGTCCCTAGAGGAAGCCTTGTTGGATCCACATTTGCCTGACATGTTCATCATTCAAATGTCTATGGTCAAGTCAAGTTTTCAGTCCATAATTCGTGAAAATTTAGACATGTGAAAGCTCCAATCAATGGTCCACCTCTTCCAGTTCTGCATTTTATAGGTCATAGATTTGTGGAAGGTTAAAATTCGAAATGGTTTATTTCACTACTGAAAAAAATACTGTTGGCTTGTTAGGCATACAAAATGGACTTTTGCAGTTTATCAGGTTACTGTAATTCATTTTATTGGTTTACTAAGGAAGATGGTAGAATATGTTGGTTATTATTATTTTGGAAGAATGTTTGATGATTAAATCAACTCTGGTTAGCAGGTATATATCCTCCTCAAGTCAAAGTGTATGAATTGAGTCAACTTTCCATGAAGTTCGAAAGACACTTGATATCCGAAATCATTAATTTTCAGGTAAATGTTTTATCTTCTCTACCATTTTTGCATGGAAATAATTGTTGCAAGGTAAATAATTAGCCCTTCACTTGTGTGTGCTGGTTGTACAAACCTTATGGTATTCTCTTTATGGTTGCATGTGGACTTAAAACATACATGATTAGTTTCTTATTTGACTAAATTTTTTGCTGTCAATGAATTGATCTTTTTCTTGCTGTTTATTATTGGTAATATCTTAAATAAATAGTTGCTTCTTTTTTTTTTGTTTTATAAGGAATGTAGTAGATAATGTACCTTATGGTATTCTCTTTTGTGGCTGCATGTGGACTTAAAACATACATGATTAGTTTCTTATTTGACCAAATTTTTTGCTGTCAATATCGTCATGTCAATGAATTGATCTTTTTCTTGCGATTTATTATCGGTAATACGTTAACTAACTAAATAGTTGCTTCTTCTTTTTTTCGTTTTATAAGGAATGTAGTGGATAATGTCTTCATTTGATCACATCTAATTTCCATGTTACTGTCCTGTATGTTCAAAAACACAAAATAAAAATGGCTTCCTTTCCACAACATGTTGTGGTTGGTAAGAATTCAGCTAACCACTTCTGTTCCTTATAAACGATGAAACTTATTATGCTGCTGATTATCTGACTGACAAGAGCTGCTAGATTGCTAAATATGTGGTATTACTCTTAGGTAGTATTCGTATTTCTTAGTATTTTGACTTCTCCTGAGGATCTTTATTTGCTTTCCTAATCAATCTATGCTTGTAGGCGGAATGATTTAAGCATGAAGTGGGCATATAATTATTTCTTTACACTCGTATAAGAATTCTACATAGTAATTACCAAATTTATTTCCTCTTTTCATTTTGGTTTTCTGTAACATTCTCCGCCCTTCCACTTCTGCTCTTGATTCATTTTTTCTTGTCATAGGTACTTACTGATGATTACTCGAAGATTGCATTCCTCTGTGCTGATAGATCCGTTTGCCTTCATGCAAAATATGGAAGCCACTATAGCCTTCGGATTCCAAGGTTGCTCTTGATCTGTAACTCTGCTGTTTGACTTTTTTTTTTGAAAGAAAATTGATGCAAGAATGCTTCTTCTCTGGTGCTACATTGTCAATCTCAAACATGATTTGAATTTTTTGATGATTAAAAGTTTCATCATGCTATGCCACATCTGTGCCATGAAGCGTTTAAGAACCTTAATTTTTGAAAGGTAGAGAAAGAATGTGATTGCAGAAAGAAGAGAATGTGAATTTATTTGATATCTGATGTCACAGAAGGTACAATATGATAAAAATTAATCTCCTATAAATTGGGATGGAGATATTTGATTTCAAATGGAGAAGAAAAAGCAGATCAATAAACACACCTGTGATAATAAGTCAGTTAATTAAACTAAAATACATAAATAGTGGTAATATAGCACATATGTGAGTAATTTGAAGGAAACATAAGTTTTCAAATGACACAAAAAATTTGATAAAAATTTTCAAAGGAATTTTCCAAAATTGTTGTCATTGTTGGGTTTAACTTTATATCGATGAAAAATCCTCAATTAATAAAATGCATTGTAGCAATCTAACTTTAGGTTGTGTTGTAGTAAATTCGTAGGGTAATGTCCTTTTTTGGGAATATATGTTGGTTTTTAGGCCTTTTAAACAAGCCCAGGATGCACGAAACTATAAGTTAGAAATCAAATTAAATGAGCTTTTTTGCAGAATATTATTGACAAATATGACCTATATTTAGCCATAGGAAAATTGAAGCCATGGAAAAGCTAGAAGCAAAGTGAACTCGAAAATATATAGCCTGTAATTATGAGTGTGTGTTGAAAGTGGGACAATATGATGCTCATTAGATGAAATTTTTATGCATGCCCATGTAACTATTTCCTTTTTTATTTATTTGGTCATGCCATCTTCATAATATGGGCTAGACTTTTGGATAGTTTTTAGCCTTGGCAAGAGTGTCAAGATTATTTTCACGAGGCACAGATGGTTACTCTTGGTTGGTGACCAAGACATATATTCATCAATCACATTGCAACACTGCTGCTTTGTGCATCTAAACCATTTCACTTCTGTTTTATGCATGCCTACGCTTGAAAGTTGGAATGCTTTTTTCTCTTCCTCTGAAAAAATATTTCTTATTTCTATTGCATATTTGATAAAGTTTTAAATAAAGTTCTAAGTGTTATTCTCTTTTCTATTCATGGCGATTTCTAGAATGGGAAGAGATATAACTTATGACTACTGGTCATGTGACCTGCTCTGTGCTGCCTCATCTTCTGATCTTTATCGAATCAATTTGGAGCAGGTTTTTTTTCTCTTTTCTATTTTCTTCCTTACAAGGACCTCAATATCTGTACAGTGTGATTCAGTATGGTTAATGTTGGATTTTCAGGGCCGCTTTCTTTCATCACTTGTGACTGCATCACCAGCTCTAAATGTGGTATCTAGGAGGTTTGTAATTTTCTGTTTCGCCATGTGGCTGGGCTGTCTTCCTCCGACACATTCACTCTTGCCATACTGTTTTGTAAAGTGTTCTATTTGTATAGAATTTGATGGTAGAAATTTGCTTTGTGATAAATTCAGCAAACTTCATGGATTAGTTGCTTGTGGTGGTGATGACGGAGCTGTGGAGTGCTTTGACATGAGAGCCAAGTCTTCAGTTGGTAGGATTAATGCTGTTTCAGAAAGCGGTGACGTGGATCAGGTTTGTAGCCTATTTCTTCAATCATGTTCTGATCATTTCAGAATTTTCTAGCCCTTCTTTTCTTCACTTTTCTACTAAATAATATATATCATTGTGTTTCTTTTTTAGGAGGTAACTGCCATAGCATTTAGTGATGTTGCTGGTCATCTCATGGCAGTTGGGAGCAGCGGTGGGAAGGTAAGATAATAATATAACTCTTGGGTAAGGCATGCTCTAATTGGTGCATTACGTGAAGTTTAGTGACACCATAGTCTGTTTCTTTTAGCCATGCAAAAAGAGTTGTCCTCCTAGAACTCAGTCAATTCTAAGGCAAGAAGAGATTTAGATATTTTACTTGATAATTTTTAATCGTTCTTAATGCTTTGGTGTCATTTCTTCGAAGGAGCCATGTGATAGAGATTTTCTGCACTTCCAATCATGAAAAATGTGACAAACGCTTTCTCTCAGATCATTTTCAATTTTAAAGAAGTGCAAATTCTTGTGAATAATTGTCAAAATAATAATTCCATCTATAGTGTAGATGTGCCTTTAATTGAAAGCTAGTTGCTTGCCCATGCCATGCAGAGAAATAAAATTTGGATTCTTTAAATAATTATTATTTTAACAATTTGAGAAAGTCTTATTATAGCCAACTTAGATTTCTCAATGTTTTTATCAGTTATAGTACTTTCCTAATAAATAATGGTAAAATAGTAAAATAATAAGAGATATCTTGCGAGTTATGATGGGGTAATAAGTGGCACATGGCAAATTGTAGTGACTTTCCCAATGTTATAGCATAATAAAATACAACGATTTTATAGTAATGATTTTCACTTCGTTGCTGAAAATGTCGGGTATCAAAATCTGATGTTCTTTTTCGTAATGCTATATTATATTTTTATTTTATAGGTCTTGCTTTATGACTTGCGTTCTTCTCATCCGATTCGAGTTAAGGATCACATGTAAGACTTTGTGGACAGGTTTTCAATTGATTTTTCATTTAACAATAGGATGTTCTTATCAATATTTCATATACAAGCTGATTATCTTTGTAGGTATGGAAGTTCAATTATTGATATTAAATGGCATCAAACACTTAATACCACAAAACCAATGCTAATCACTTCAGATAAGCATATTGTTAGGGTGTGGGATCCCGATACAGTAAGTTGGATGTATTATTTTTTTGACATAGTTTTCTAATTATTTTAGTTTTTTTAATTTTCTGTAAAGTTTATACGAGGATAACAATATTGTACTTTTTCAAAGAGAATATTCATATTTGGTTAATTACAGAATATATATTGCTTTCAGGGTGATGGTATGACTAGCATTGAACCAATTGGGGGATCTATAAACGATGTGTGTGTTTTCCCAGAGAGTGGCTTGATGTTTTTGGCTCTGGATTGTAGCCAAATACCATCCTACTTTATACCTGCTCTAGGACCTGTGCCAAAATGGTGTCATCCCTTGGACCATTTGACGGTATGCATGTCAGATTCTTCTTAGAAGGTGAAACATGCTTGTGTCACCAACTTTGTATCATGTGTTTCTAATTGTGCAGGAAGAAATGGAGGAGAATGCACAAGAAGCAACCGTTTATGACGATTACAAATTTATAACGAAAGAAGATCTCCAACGGTTGAATCTGACAAATTTAATTGGTACAAACCTTCTGAGGGCTTACATGCATGGATTCTTCATTGATTATCGGTTATATAAAAAGGTTTTTTTTATTAATGTGTTCCTCTCATTTTGGTTTCTCTTATTCATAATAATTGTTATTCTTCTTGCCACTTGTTTGATTGATATTCTTGTATCTGTGTCACAGGCGGAGTCTTTAGCAAATCCTTGGGCATATACTGAATACTTGGAAAAGCAAAAACAGCAAAAGCTAGAGGCTGAACGCCGCTCTCGAATCACGGTCTGTGAGCATCCTTTATGTTTGAATATCTACAGCTGGCTGCTATTTTAGTCATTAATAAGTTGTTTGTCATCCTTTATAGTCTTACAACTTGGAAGCTGATAAAAGAAATTTTATAAATGGGTTTCTTACCAAAGTCTATCCACTTCCTATGTCTTAAATTCTAGTGTTCCATCTTCTGACGCCTATATTCTTTTTTCATGAATTCAATTATTTTGGATGAGTATACACAAATTGATGACACATAACCATAGTTGAGACACTTTTTCCATAGACATGAGCGGGATGATATCAAGTTGACAGCAAGAAAAAAAATTATTTTCTCATTTTGGTTAGATATGTCGCCATTTTAGAACTTTCACATGGGCAGTGGAGGCAAACTTTTGACTTTATGAGGGAGATCAAGGGGTGGTTTTTCTTAAATAAGAATCATTTTAAGCCTAATGAAATTTTAATTTGCTGTCTCGATTTTTTTCATTTAATTTTTTTTGTTATATTGAAAAATAGCACCCCACTAACTTTGTTGAAAGTTTTGACGAACATGTTAATTGTGATGAACTTTTTGGCACTAGTATTTCTCTTTGGCTAGATGTGTATCGTTTTATCATTTTGGCTTCACAGATACAGAGGAAGTTACCTAAAGTGAACAGAGATCTTGCTGCTCGTTTGCTTGAAAACGAAGACACTGAAGCTGGAGACAAAGTTGATGACTTAATTGTGAAGAATAAATCATCGAAGAGAAAGAAAGGAGTTGGAAGTGAACTGCTTGAGGATGAGCGATTTAAGGCCTTGTTTGAGAAAGAGGTAAGCTGATTAATCTTGTTTTACATTCTAAATTAGATCAGTTCTGTTGTCTTATGTTATATATTTCATGTTGGGATTGGTTTCCAGGACTTCGAAGTGGACAAATGTTCTCAAGAGTACTTGTCTCGTCATCCTGAAGCTGCTAAAAAGCAAACCTCTCTGATAAAGGAGCACTTTGATCCAGTTGACCTGGATGATGAGCCTGGAACTAGTGGCTTGGAACTTTCTGATGCAGATGACTCTGTGGAAGATGGTGACTTTAACCAGACCAAACAAAAGTCAAAGATACCCAGGTCTCATGTTCTTGTGTACTTAGAAAAAATTACAATTGATGTGATGTTGATGTGTCTACTATTTAATGCTTTACAACCATATTGTTATTTTACATTGTACTCATTGTTTATATTATTTGATGAGTTCTTTGGTCAATTAATGGAGTTAGCCATAATTGCTACCTGTAAGATTATTTCATCTGGTAGCTTTCTGATGCATGCTTGAAACCTTATGAATACTGGCTTTATGCAAATCCCATAAGTATTTGGCTTGCACTAGTAACACATGTATTTTTGTTCTATAATCCTCTGCAATCTGCAAAAGGCAAGTTATAATGATTTAATTGCAGACGGATCACCATTTCCAAGCTAATTATGTTAGAATGATATGGCTGTCAATTCTGCAACCATTTCTTTGTCTCACAATACTGTGTTATAAATGAATGGTTTCATAACTTGTATTTGTGTCACTTGTTACTTTGCTATTTCTTCTCTTAGAGCTTGGAGAAATATCGGTCATCTCCCTCCACTTTTTTTAACTTTTGGCTTATTTTTGCTGATATATATCTGCTAGTAAGTTGAATTTGTTTGTCAAGCAGTCTTTTGTCTGACGTCTGACCATATTATAATTGCATATGAATGCTGGTTGATGCTTGTGAACTGGTATTCTAGGTTAAAGTGAGAGAACTATAATAGTTGCCATGCTGTTATGTTTTTATATTTATCTTAAGGTTATAGTTTGAAATTCATGTCATTCACTTTGTTATGACAAAATATGAATCAATCAATTCAACCTGCCAATGGTTGTTACAGACATGCATCACTAACATTGATCTATTTACTTTTTTCAGATTGCATGAAGTGAAAGACGAGCGTCATGCAGAAGCATTTTTGAAGAATCTATCCCTGGCGAAAGAGGATGCGCTCCCACTCGGGGAGAGAGTGGCTGCCCTTGAGAATCAGGGCTGCGGTGCACTTACGGAAGTTAAGACGGGACCTGGTGGATCCCGTGAAATGACTTTTGTCAAAAGGAACTACAGTAAAAATAATGGCGGAGAAGAGGAGGGCACTCGAGAATTGAAGAAAAGAGGCATTAAATCGTTAGGCCTTAAGTCGGATAGACCTAGTTTTCGCGGGAGGAGAGGGAAATCAAGAGGTGACTATACCAAAGGTAAATCAAAACGCAGCTAATTCTTGAGATTTTTTTTTTAACCTTCAAGCTTCTTAAATTGAACCTGTTGAAGAGGTGGGATCAGATTTTTCCTGGCTTTCTGGACCCAACACATCCCAATTATGAGATCATTTTGTATGTTGGTAACATTATTATGCATATATAAAGCTTATGAGAGTTCTTCACAATTTTCCGGAGTAACCTTTTGAAGTATATATTATGTGCTCTCGTTCCTTCCTAATTTTCTGGAGTAAACGTATGTCTAAAGCAGTTTATTTTATGTTCCCGCCAATAATTGTTAATACTCTTTTGCACTGCCTCGATCTTATATTTTTTTAGGACTTCCTTCCCCCTCCTATGCATTGTTACAGAAACCTCTTTTCGTTGAACGATTTAAAATTATTGCTTTGTGTATAAATTCGTAAAGATTACATACAAAAGGGACTTAATTCTGGAAAGTTTTTGCAACAAATTTGTGCCAATTACCTGGGAAGCTGATAATGATAATATTTGTGATGATGATGATGATAATGACGACGATGACGAACATTCCGAGGCAGAACAAGGGATAACAGACCTAAGGCTGTATTTTATAAGCGAAAAACTAATGCAGCTGAGATAGCAATAGCTAAGTAAGATTATCAGCGCATTCACTTTGGTGCAAACTTAGCTCATTCAGCCTTGCTATGTTGTTTCTAATATCAAAACAATGGTTGCATAAATCGAAATCGGAATCGGAATCGGTTTTCGAGAGAGTCGGAATTGATCTAAATCAGTCAAGAATCAGTTCAGTTAAATTGGTCCAAATTGGTTATATACAAAAATTTGATAATTCACAACATAAATACTTAAAATATATAATTATATAATTTTTAAATATAAATACATAAATTTATAATTTAATACAAGTATAAAAGAGCATCATAATTTATCATCACAATACCTCAATGTCATAAGTATAATATTTGATATATCATTATTTGTACTGTATCATCATATTGTATTTACCTGCCACATCAATCATTTTCTAAAAGTAAGGCGAGTCTACAATATGGAAAGGAATTGACACAATGATGGAATAACCGAGCAATGGCTGTGTGCAAATGCTCTTTTACATTCTTTTCTATTGCCATAGAAATTTTCATTTGACCTGATGTATTCTTCTTCTCACTTTCAACAATAGGTGCCTTCTTCTTCCCAGTAAACTTAGAGCACCCAACACTTTGCTCCCGAACTTCCATCTCTTCCATATCTAAGTCATTCAAACCATATGTGTAAAACCCACGATTCGAGTTAGGGTTTTATATTCAGAACCGGTCGAGTCGACCGTTATTTTTTGAATTGAGTCAGTTTCAGGACACGTGTACCGAGCCGACGCCGATCGCGTGTATGAGCTATGAGGGTCATGCGTACCCAAGTATATGATGATAACGTCATGAATACAGCAGAACAGAATGAGTTATCAGAATATATGAGAGTATGCCAGTGATTTTTATTTTTATTTTTACATATAATGGATCGTAGAATTAGTTTTAGGTCGTTATTGCGTCAGGATGCGTTACGGGCATTTCGGGTGGGTTGATAGCTCTAGAGCATATCATTATGATTTTTTTGATGTTGTTTGATTTTACGGGATTTTTCCCGATTTTTATGAATTTTTTTAGGATTTAATACGACTTAGTTATTATACTTGACTCGAGCCGGAGACGAGTCAAGTCTTAATTACAAGTTTGCCACCCAACCTTCTTCTCCACGACGACATTTTCTCCCCACGCCCAAACCCCGACGCCACCACTGTGCAGCGTCGCCGCCGCCGCTGTCGGCGCCGCCCGGCCACCGATCGTCGCCGGCCAGCTCCGCCACGGCGTCGCCGTGCCGCCCCGACCAGCCCCGGCCGCTGCCAGAGCCGCCACAGCGGTAGTAGTCATGTGAGTTGAGATTAGTACTAC
>JAURVB010002950.1:0-87326 GCA_033002965.1 Piper betle | reverse complement strand
AAGCTAGGGTGAAATCCACATCAGAAGATCGGTCTGCAACATCTACCTGCACTATAAACCCTAATCAGTGCCACAAAGGTTCCTTCATACTCAGGGCAAGGCTCAATCCTATGTCTTAAGGTGAGAACCTAATCATGCTGGCGAAACACAAGGGAATCACTATCCTTCTAGAAAACCCTTCCTCACTAACCCTCTATCTATGCCCTATACTCTAATATAAGTCAAATTCCTATCACTGGTTGGCTCATCACCAAATGGGTTCAACAGTGTGTGTGGACCGTACTACTGACCATCTGATCTATGCTGGTTGTGGCCCATGGATGTATTATCATGCAATCTGCATAATCTGATCTGTTGTGACCATCCGATCTGGAGGTAATACTGTCATGTTCCCTAACCCTGTCCACTGTGCATCCTTATGAGACTATCACCAACAGTGCCTGATGGGGTTGTCTTGCCAATATTCATCTCACCCAAGTGGTGCCATGTCAAGACACCAACTGCGAAGAGAGCTAGTGAAGTCGGACTCTATGCCATCTTCACCCAGATCAACCTCTCTTTTCCTAACTTTCTATGCTCCGCTAATCCCATTGTAGCCGTGTCTTGTTCCTCGGAAGTTCTGGCCCCAATGCACCTCTAACTAATCTACTCGGTTCGGCGGATGAGCAATACACAGATGGTGATAGTGTGTCTTCGGTCAGTGGTAGTGCATCTCAGACGTCGGTTGTGCACCTCAGTGGTGGTTTTGTGACTCGGTCAGCGGTCGTGTAACTCGGTTGGTGGTCGTGCAACTCGGTCGGTGGTTGTGTACTCGATCTGTAGTTGTGCACTCGGTCGGCAGTTGTGAAACTCTGTCGGTGACAATTCTATCTATATACTAAAAATCTGATCTTGATCGTGTACATTGTAAATCCACTCTACTGTCTCTAACATACCTTGGCTACGAACAACTCGGCTTAGGTTGTCCAGTCATGCGTGGCTGATCTGGTGGGGTTTGGAACATGGTGCTGGTGCATATGATGGTAAACCTATGCTAAACCTATTCTAATCTCCTGAAATCTGAAATGGCTACTCTATCAGTGCTGATTGGCCCTCAAATAGCAATCATTGATCTGGTGCCTTATCTTTGGTGGAATCCTATCAATTATCTAATCTCGTAAGCAATGGTGGTCCTAATCTTTTCCTTGTCATATCGAGACCTATGTCTGGCAAAGTGAAGCCAAAACTGTTGCCCGTTGGTCATAAGCTAGTGGAAGAGGGAGGTGGTGAAGTGCTAATGAAACTGTCGATCCCATCATGACAATCTTGTCAGATTCCTGCTCACATTTGATGACATCCGAATCTAGTAAAAGATGAGATCTTATACCCATTCTACCTCTGCTAGCACTATAATATTCCCTGCTCACATCAAATTGACAAACAGTCTGATATCACGATAAAAATCCATAAAAATGACCTGCTAGCTCAACTAAGGCCAATTCCACATATTTCTGATCAAGCCCTGAATAAACTATTATCCAAACAACTTATGAAGAAAAAATCTACATGTAAGTAAAATAAAAAGAAACATACCTGCCAGCTAGACTTGGAACAGTCTTTGCACACATATCACCAATAAAAGTATCTTACATCTTAATCGACCGAGAGTGGCTCTAATACTAATTCTGTAACACCCCAAATCTGGTTCACGCTCATGAATCGAACCGACATGTTACAAGCCCCGGTTAGGTCAGCTAACCCGAACCTAACTCATGCGGATCCAATCTCGGCGTCTTAAGATGAAGATACAACTCTCAATGCATGGATGAATGCACAAACCCTAACATGGTACTACATGAATGACATGCAAATCAAAGTACAGACCAAGACAATCCCGATAAAAATTAATAAAAATTATATAACGGAGAGAGTTTCCCTTAAAAATGCAATTAGGGGCCACCCTGTCAAATATATATATGCAAATATATATGTAACCATATATCAAACAATTTCATTCATACGAAATACAAAATCTAACATACTGTAACTCATTTTGACAGCTTGGGTCTCCAACCCACCACCCTTCCATTGCGCAATCTATTCGTGTTTACATCATCTCATCATCTCTTAGCACTTAATTATGTCCTATCATCATATGTTAAGCATCTAATCACATCATATCATGTCTCAACATTTCACATCATTCTCAAGATAATAACATCATAACAAAAACATTAATTACTCTATCGACTGACATGTGTGCAAATGACACCTATTGCTCCTCCGTCCAAGCTGGCTCCTCCAACTCGTGATTATTACCTACATATAGTATAAAAACACGTTAGTAACAAGTGTTACTGGGTCCGGAAAATAAAATAACTATAACAAGCTGGCTATAGAGCAAACTCTCAAATGAAAGAAAACATCATATACTCCTCGTGAACACTCTGAAGGGCACCTACTGAGGAGCCACCAGGCTGCAGACCTGGTAGCGTCCTGAACTGACTAATCTGTTGCTGTTGATGCCTCTTTCGACATTTTTTCACTTCATTTTCTGGTCTCAAATCCTAAGCCCTCTCCTTAACTCCATATTTCTCCCGGCCTTGAGCACGAAGGCCGAGTACTCTCAGGCAGTCGCCTTTAGTACCCTTTGAACCACAAGTCTGGACATGCACTGTACTAAATAGTATGCGTAAGCCTCTATGTTCTTCGGGTGTAAGGAACTCAAACGCGGAGTTGTCAAGATCCCTCGGGAATGGAACAGTCCGCTGCACTAATCCAGAGCCCGCTTTGACTGTCACGGCATCCGCTCATGGTACGTGCAGTCGGTTTCTCCATCTCTCGTCTCATTGAAAACTCGATAAAATTATATATGCCTCGGAAGGGATTTATATAATAGGCTTGAAGGCAACTTGTGGTGGATCTTGTTTTCGAAATCAACCTCGAGTAATCTCATCCTCAAGGGGTTATTAATCCGAAAACATACAATAGAAGAGCGTAAAATAGAGACGAGTCCTAAACAGACCTGGTAGAAGCTCTAAGCGTGTCATCGCGCTTAGGTGGCAAGCTCCTACTTCGTACCTACACATCAAAACTAAATACTAACGCCCACTAACTAAATGATGCATCAAACTCAATGAACATTTCACACAATGTAATAATCATCTGTCACAATCAACAATCAATAATCATAAGTATGAAAATAATTCTAATTCAACCTATTCATACCAATTTTATTGTATTTTTCCCAAGTTACATCGTCCTCGATTAGCATGCTCAGGTTAATTCACCAACTTAGATCACCAACATTTACCCATTACCAATCATATCATACATATCATTACTTCTTTCATGCTCAAACTTCTATCATGGGAACCAATCACACCTATCATGTTATGTTAAAAATAATTAATTTTAAATAACTAACCCAGAGGTAATTATACCTCATGTCATCGGCAATTGGCGATGACTAGGGTTTCATCGCGCGTCTCGGGAGTTTGAATTCGACACTCATCGACATCCGAAGTTTGATTGGGATTGACTAGATGAGCTCCACGGAAGATCCGGCAAATTCTAGCGAATCCGGTTTTCCAGCGGGTTTTGGCGGTTTTCCGGCAGCTTCCGGCGGTTTCCTGGTGACAACCGCCGGCGACATCTATTGGCTGGAAAGCAATGGTATTGGGTATCATTGGAACCAGCTTGGCGAGCCCAGCACGTCTTTAGCATCGACATGGTCAGCAGAGGTGGTGCCTTGCCGAAAAATGGCTTAAATAGAGGGTCGGTGGTGGGTGACTATATCCGGCCAGCCTGGGTGGCGATGGGTTCCGATCTAATCAGGGAAGCTTATTGGAGGGTCGAAGGTGCCGAGGTGACCACTGCATTGCGGCGGCGACAGTTGCCGGCTAATAGACGACGTGAGTGTAACGCAGGGTAGTGCTTGGCGCGGCTATTTGGCGTCGCGGTGGCCAAATGGTGGCCGAGACTTGTCAGGGAGGCACGACGACCCCGTGGCGGGGCTAGTCGGCGACAAGCCGGCGTCGGCAGCGGCGGCGGCGATGACAAGCGGAGGGTGGCGCGGCTAGGGGTTGGACGGGGAAGAAGAAAGGAAGTGTCGGGGGGATGCAAAATAACTGGATGGCAATATCGTAAATAATACTTGACTCGTGTCCAACTCGAGTTAAGAATAATAACTAAGTCGTATTAATCTTAAAAAAATCGGGAAAAATCCTATAAAATCAAATAATCACCAAAACATCCTAATGATATGCTCTAGAACTATCAACCCACCCAAACTACCCGAAACGTGGTAAATAGCCTAACCCCAAATCTACGATCCACTATATAAAAATAAAAAAAATAACTGTCATACTCTAATATATTCTGATAACTCATTCTGTTCTGTTGTGCTCATGACGTTATCATTATACACTTGGGCACGCATGACCCTCATAGCTCATACACATGACTGGCATCGACTCAGTACACATGTTCTGAAATTGACTCGACTCAAAAATAATGGTCGAACCGACCGGTTCTGAATATAAAACCCTAACTCGAATTGTTGGTTTTACAGGTGGTGTTTCCGCCCTGTTTTTCTCGGCTGCTTTTTGGCCAGCCAACAGCTGAACTCCAGGATCGCCACCACCATCATTTTCCTCATTGTCAGAGGAATCTCGACTAGTGGCGGCCCCAATTGTGCCTCCATCGGCGTTTGTTGGCAATGGGCGCCGCTCGCCCCGTCTCACCCTTATACCCTTGTTCGCATTTGCTTGTCTGTGTTCACGTCAGCCACCCCTACTTCTGTTCACCCATTCGTGTCCACCTGCTTGCCCGTGTCAGTGTTTGTTTCCGTGTCCAGATGTCTAGACCAACCCAGTCAACCCAGCCCACCAGTTTATTTGACCCAAACCGAGTTAACCCGACCGACCCAGTTTTGTTCAGCGAGTTAACCCAGTTTAGCTCAATTTTAGTTATTTTTTTATCATTTTTAGTAATTCGAGGACCCCTACATTTGTTTAGATACATTTTCACATTATTTAGCATATTTTGACATTATCATTTTATTTATTTATTTATTCATTATTATTATATATATATGTTTATCGTATTTGATCAGTGCTTATGTGATGACTTATTATTCTTATTGATATATTTATTTATTAATATTAATCTTATTCATATTTATTAAGTTGTATATATATATATAATTATTTATTTGTATTTAAATGTGTATTTTGAATTGGATAATTATGATGACTATGAAATTAATATTATTCAAGATTAATTAAAATTAACTAATTGTTTATTTATTTATCAAATGATTGTGTATTTATTTAATTAGATATATATATATTTATTTATTTATTAAGACGAGTATATGTGATATTTACTTGTGTTTAGCCGTGTATTTATATAATATGTGTTATTATTATTTTATGATTATAATATTGATTATTTTCATGTATTTAGTATTTATCTATTTATTTATGGGTGTATGTATCTATTCATTTATTATTTGTTATTAGTTATTGTAACACCTCAAATCTAGTTCATATTCGAGAACCAAACCGGAATGTCATTCATCCTGGTTAGGTCGGCTAACCCGAACCCAACTCTTGCAGATCTATTCTCAGTATCTCAAGATGGAAGTTGACAATCACTATTCATGGATGAATGAACAAAAATAAACCTAACATGCTACTACATGGATGACATGTCAACCAATTCACATACCAAATAATTACGATGAGAATTGATAAGATTCACAAAATAAGATGGACTGAGTCTCCCCTAAAAGTGCAATTAAAGACCACTTTGTCAAGTCAACATGTATACGTGTGTGTGTGTGTATATATATATATATATATATATATATATCATACATTTTCAGTTACACAACTTTCTAATCTGCTATATAATCATTTTGAAACTTTGGTCTCAACCCACCAGTGCATTCTATTCACATTTCTCATTAATTTTGGGTCTTGACTTACTTGTTGTACTTATTCAATATCTATATTTATTAATATGTGATCGTTAGCAATCTTTCTACTGCAACATACATCATATTACGTCATATCATTATGTATTGCATTTCATTACATCATCCTCAAAATATTAAACATGCTATCATCTGACATGTGTGTATGCAAGAGACGTTTCTGCTCCTCCGCCTAGGCTTGCTTATCCTACTCATGATCATCACCTACATATATTATAAAAATAAGTCAGTAACGAGTGTCACTGGTCCAAAAATATAACTAATATCAAACTGGCTATGAGAGCAAACTCTCATATGAAGGAAAAGATTCATATACTTCTCGTGAACTCTTTGAAGGGTAGCTACTGAGGAGCCATTGGGCTACAAACCTGATAGCATCCCTAACTGATTGTTCTACTGATGATGATGCATCTCTCAACATTGTCTCATTTTATTTTCTGGTCCCTTGGGACTACTAGTATATCCTAAGCCCTCTCCTTACCTCCATAATTCTCTTGGCCTTAACCAAGAAAGCCGAGTATTCTCAGGCAATCCACAAGTGCGGACATGTGCTATACTAAACTGCACCCATAAACCTCTACATTCTTTGGGTGTGAGGAACTCAAATGCAGAGTTGTCAGGATCCCTTAGGATTGGAATAGCCTGCTCACTAATCCCATAGTTGCAAAAATCGGAGTAGAACATTGAATCAGATTGGAAGGGACTCATTGAATCAGACCGATTCATCAAAAATTGAACAAGAGTCGGTTCACTTGAATCAGTCTAAATCGGTGGGTTATTAATTATAAAATATGTCATTTTGATGTTATGGTGTGTATTATATTTTATGGTATTTTTTTTTGAATTATATAGACTTAGTTATTATTATTTACTCGAGTCTACTTTTAATTACGAGAATGCTACAGATTATTTCTTACCCCAATTCTTTCTCCCTGACGTGCCGCTCCTCCTTCACCCCCGCCGGCGTCGCCACTGATCGTTGCCACCACCGCCCAATTTACCCCTCCCTGCCTACCCCCGCCGGTCCTGCCCCATCCCCCCTACACCCCCTCCTTACCATCCCCTTCCCTACTGGCCCTGCCCGTCCCCCGCACACCTCGCCGCCGCCCATGCCCATTCGCCGGCTCACTTGTCACGCTCAGTCCCCGTCCCCCCCCCCCCCCCTTGCGTCCCCTCTCGTCCCCCGCCCCATCCCCCATTATTGTTGCCCCTCCAACCCTCTGTCGGCCCGTTGCCACCCTCACCGCCCCGTCCCCGCCGCTGTCTGAAATCGCTTAAATCAGCTGATTTACAGAACGGCTCAAATTGGGTGGAATAGGCTCTAATCAACCGATTCACAGACCATTTTTTTGAAAACCGATTTTTCTACTTTTTTGGATAGGAATCCTTCCGATTCGATTTAAATTGGCCGATTCCGAGTAGAATCGGTCAATTTTTGCAACTATGACTAGTCTAGAACCCGCTTTGACTAACTTGGAATCAGCCGATTTTTGCAATTATGACTAGTCCAGAGCCCTCTTTGACTAACATGTGCACCCGCTCATGGTACATGCAAGTCAGTTTTCCTATCTCTCGTCTCACTAAAAACTTGATAAAACCAAATAGATAGGCTTGGGAAGGGATTTATACAATAGGCCCGAAGGCAACTTGTGGTGGATCTTGTTTTCAAAAACATACTCGAGGGATCTCATCCTCGAGGGTTATTAATCGGGAAGATCGATCGATTAAATCACCCGGGTAAGTGGGATTCGTTAAAATGCCACTTAACACGTCCTACAAGTATTAACACAATACACAATAGAATAGAGCATAAAACATGAAATGAGTTCTAACCGACCTAGTAGAAGCTCTGAGCTTGTCCTCATGCCTAGGTAGGCGAGCTCCTACTCCGTACCTACACAATAAGACTAAATACTAACGCTTAGTATAATGCATGAATGCTACACTCCTCATCAATCCATACAAGACAACATCTATTTACATGCATTTAAATTCAAACTCTAATTCACTATTATCAGACTTTAACATGCATTTAAATTTAAACCAACACCTATTTACAATCACACCATTTGCATCACAATAAAATCATAAAACAGTTCATTGTCAAATAAAATTAGATAAAATTTCATACCTAATCGTCAGTCATGCGGCGACGGCAACAAGGTTGTGGCTGGCTCAAGTGAGGATCGTGGGGGAGGGGGAACATAGAAAAAAGGAGAAGGGAGTTAGGTGAGGAGGATGGTGGCGGCTGGGTGGTGACGATGTTAGAGGTTTGAAATAAATAGGTGTCGAGGGAAAAATGAGTGGTCAGAAAGAAGGTCAGGAGTCATCACATAAGGTGTTGGGGGAAGAAAACGAGTGGTTGTTTTGTAATTAAAACTTAACTCAACTCCCACTCGAGAAAAATAATACTAACTTGTAATAATTCTAAAAAACCCAAAAAATAGGGAAAAATCCCATAAAACATAATACACATCACAACATTACAATGACATGCTCTTGAACTAATAACCCACTCAACTGCCCATAATGCATCCTAATGCGTTATTCAGCCTAAAAATAATTCTACGATCTAATTAAAATAAATCAAGAAAATCTGGCATACTCTTATATATTATGATAACTCATTTTGCTACTGTCTTATTGATGTTATCATCATATACTTGGACACACATGACTTTCATGGTTCATAACACAACACTAGCCTCGGCTCAGTACACATGTTCTGAAATTGACCTGACTTAAAATGACGGTCGAGTCACAGGTTTTGCAATTATTTCCTTTATTATGCTTTGATTTACGTGTTGTATGTGTAATCGTAGGTTTATTCAGCAATCTTCTTTATTAGCATGTACTGATGTTGTGAGCATACACTACGAGCATGCATCATATAGAGATATCAGTATTTTACTTTGCAGTAGGCTTTGATGTAGGTTTCAGAGTCCAAGCTCGCTGTAGAGGAGACTTCACGCTTGGAGCTTGGACCACAGGTCCGTAAGGACTCTTCTCACTTTTTATTGCTATATTTTATTGTTGATATTATTTTCGTAGGACGTGTTAAGTGGCTGTTTTATTGGACCCCACCTAACATATATCATTTAGACATATTTTACTTTTGTGATTAGTAACCCTTGTGGATTAGACCCCTCAAGTCTGATTTTGAAACAAGATCCACCGCAAGTAGCCTACTGGCCTATTATATAAATTCTTTCCCAAACCTATATATCATTTTCTCAAGTTTTCCAGTGAGATATAAGTTAGGGAAACCTGACAACCGTGTCTTAAGATAGGGTGCATGTTTGTTAAAGTGGGCTCTGGATTTGGTGAACATCTGTTCCATTCCTGAGGGATCCTAACAACTCCACCTTTGAGTTCCTCAAACCCAGAGAAGTGTAGAGGTTTACGGGTACTGCAATGCAGCACATGTATAGACTTGTGGTTTCAAAGGGTACTAAAGGCGTATGCGTGAGAGTACTGGCCCTCTGTACTCAGGGCTAGAAGTGATATGGAGGATGTAGAGGCCTGAAAGAAAGGAAGGTGATGTTTCCATGCAAAGGGTAGTTTTTAAAGTTGATGAAGCATGAGATGAGATCAAAAGGGATGTTGTCGCAAGAGGTTGACGGCTCCTAATGTAAAACCCCGAAAAAAATAATTAGGTTATTTTATTTAGGGTTTTATAAATCTTAAAACGAACCATAAATAATATTTAATTAAATAAATTCTTAAGAATCAATATCATTTATAAACCATTCGTATTCACTTAATAGTAAGTTTTTTGACTTTTCATTATCACACAAATGATATAGTAATGAGTGATTACGTTCTTTTCTATAAAATTTAATGTAATGACTTCTTAAATTCCACACATATTAATAAAATTTAATATAATGACTTCTTGAATTCCACACATATTATTCTATATAAAGGAGAGTTCTATTGTTACATGAAACATCCTCTGGATAGCTTGTGAGCACATTTGGCTTTAGAGAAATTACATTCATATTAGGATCATGTGTTGTAGTTGCAGATACCTCATCACAATTCCAGGTCCGTATAATTATTTAAAATGTTGTATTTTCCCTTGTGGACAACCTGGTCAGCCTGAGCCCAGATTTGACCACCATGCACCGAGTGCAACCGGGGTCAAGGAATTGACTCAGTCTGACACGGGCTATGCCCTTCATAATCCAATAATGGACATGTTAGAATGGACCTGACAGCCATAATACAATAAATTGGATATGGCGGATTGGACTCGCCAGCCAATTACAGACATGGTGGACTGAACTCATCAGCCGAATAGATGGATATGGTGGATTGGACCCATCAGCCAACTAATGGACATGGTGGATTGGACTCACCAGCCAATAAATTGGACATGGCAGATTGAACTCGCCAGCCAATTACGGACATGATGGATTTGACTCACCAGCTGATAACGGACATGGCGGATTGGACTCGCCAGCCGGTAATGGACATGATGGATTGACCCATCAGCCAATAAATTGGACATGGCGGATTGGACTCGCCAGCCAATTACGGACATGGTGGATTGGACTCACCAGCCGATAACGAACACTGGTGGATTGGACTCGCCAGCCGGTAATGGACATGATGGACTGACCCATCAGCCAATAAATTGGACATGGCAGATTGGACTCGCCAGCTAATTACAGACATGGTAGATTGACCCATCAGCCAATATATGGACATGGTGGACTGACCCATCAGCCAACTAATGGACATGGTGGATTGGACTCACCAGCCGATAACGGACATGGCGGATTGGACTCGCCAGCCGGTAATGAACATGATGGACTGACCCATTAGCCAATAAATTGGACATGGCGGATTGGACTCGCCAGCCAATTACGGACATGGTGGATTGGACTCACCAGCCGATAATGGACATGGTGGATTGGACTCGCCAGCCGATAATGGACATGATGGACTGACCCATCAGCCAATAGATGGACATGGTGGACTGACCCATCAGCCAACTAATGGACATGGTGGATTGGACTCACCAGCTAATAACGGACATGGCGGATTGGACTCGCCAGCCGATAATGGACATGATGGACTGACCCATCAGCCAATAGATGGACATGGTGGACTGACCCATCAGCCAACTAATGGACATGGTGGATTGGACTCACCAGCCGATAACGGACATGGCGGATTGGACTCGCCAGCCGATAATGGACATGATGGACTGACCCATCAGCCAATAGATGGACATGGTGGACTGACCCATCAGCCAACTAATGGACATGGTGGACTGAACCATCAGCTAATAAATGGACATGTTGGAATGGTCACAACAGCCATTATTATAGATAATGATAGGGAGTTTATGGACTTGTTTTATTTAATTATACGGCTTAGTGTTTTTATCACTAACGCGGAATTGCCTCCGCAGGTATGAGCATGGAAGGATGGGTAGAGTCGGGACAGCTGGAGGACTCTATTATTGGACTATTCTTTTCTCGAGATTGTTTGCGTGGCAGTGGGATGTTGGTTCGGTTCATGGGACTTAGATTATTCCGAGCATTTATGTAGTAAATTTATTGTTGTGGATTTATTAAAAATCTTGAAAATTAATAGAAAATTAATTTATGAAACATTTAGTTTCCTATAGTAACACTTGGCTCGTGGCTCGGAACGGGCGGGTTGTTACAGGTGGTATCAGAGCTGTGTTTTCCACGGAACCATGCAAATCAATCATTACCTTGTTGAAAGTCTAAGAGTCCACTGTCCCAAGGGTAAATTTTCTTTATATAAGAATTGATCATTCTTTTATAAAATTAATTTTCATTGTTTTAGATGGTAAGTCATTATAGGTGTGCCACTTGTATGCCATGCTAGGTGCACGTGACACCCTAAACCAATGAGTGTATATGGGGCGCCTTTACAATCAGAGGTGTTATCTAGGTAGTATGGGTGGTATAGGTCACCTGTGCGATATGGATAACAGTGTCATGGGACAGTGTGCCCCACTTTAGCTATACATATGAGTGGCAATGCTTAAAAAAAAAAATTTACTCATGACCCTATTATATTTTCAAGGATGAAGATTCCCAAGCTGGGGAGATTGTAAAACCCCAATTTTTCTCCTTATTATATTTTCGAGGACGAAAATTCCTAAGCTAGGGAGATTGTAAAACCCCGAAAAAAATAATTAGGTTATTTTATTTAGGGTTTTATAAATCTTAAAACGAACCATAAATAATATTTAATTAAATAAATTCTTAAGAATCAATATCATTTATAAACCATTCGTATTCACTTAATAGTAAGTTTTTGACTTTTCATTATCACACAAATGATATAGTAATGAGTGATTACGTTCTTTTCTATAAAATTTAATGTAATGACTTCTTAAATTCTACACATATTAATAAAATTTAATATAATGACTTCTTGAATTCCACACATATTATTCTATATAAAGGAGAGTTCTATTGTTACATGAAACATCCTCTGGATAGGTTGTGAGCACATTTGACTACACAGAAAGGACAGACATATTAGGATCATGTGTTGTAGTTGCAGGTTCTTCACCACAATTTTCAGGTCCGTATAATTATTTAAAATGTTGTATTTTCCCTTGTGGACAACCTGGTCAGCCTGAGCCCAGATTCGACCACCATGCACCGAGTGCAACCGGGGTCAAGGAATTGACTCAGTCTGACACGGGCTATGCCCTTCATAATCCAATAATGGACATGTCAGAATGGACCTGACAGCCATAATACAATAAATTGGACATGGCGGATTGGACTCGCCAGCCAATTATGGACATGGTGGACTAACCCATCAGCCAATAGATGGACATGGTGGACTAACCCATCAGCCAGCTAATGGACATGGTGGATTGGACTCACCAACTAGTAACGGACATGGCAGATTGGACTCGCCAGCCGGTAATGGACATGATGGACTGACCCATCAGCCAATAAATTGGACATGGTGGATTGGACTCGCCAGCCAATTACGGACATGGTGGATTGGACTCACCATCCGGTAATGGACGTGGCAGACTGACCCATCAGGCAATAAATTAGACATGGCGGATTGGACTGGCCAGCCAATTACGGACATGGTAGATTAGACTCACCAGCCGATAATGGACATGGTGGATTGGACTCGCCAGCTGGTAATGGACATGATGGACTGACCCATCAGCTAATAAATGGACATGTTGGAATGGTCACAACAGCCATTATTATAGATAATGATAGGGAGTTTATGGACTTGTTTTATTTAACTATACAGCTTAGTGTTTTTATCACTAACGCGGAATTGCCTCCGCAGGTATGAGCATGGAAGGATGGGTAGAGTTGGGACAGCTGGAGGACTCTATTATTGGACTATTCTTTTCTCAAGATTGTTTGTGTGGTAGTGGGATGTTGGATTATTCCGAGCATTTATGTAATAAATTTATTGTTGTGGATTTATTAAAAATCTTAAAAATTAATAGAAAATTAATTTATGAAACATTTAGTTTCCTAAAGTAACACTTGGCTCGTGACTCGGAACGGGCGGGTCATTACACCTAATTAACACCCTTATGAGAGATTCTATGAAGGAGTAAACAAATGTTTTCACTTAACAAGAGGGTCAGCCCCCTTGTACCAGTTTGACTATTAGTTATTTTACAACCAGTAACACTTGTTACTGACGTTTTTAATATTACATATGTAAGTTTCGTAATTCTGAGTTGGCTTTGGTTAGAAGACAAATAAATGCTAGACACACTTGAGCTCAACACAATTATTTTCTTTTACACTTTTACTTATATTTGATGTATTTTTGACACGCATTTAGTGATGTCTTCCATCCTCTTGACACCAAGCGGGTTACTTCGATCTATATCATTGATTGAGTCCTATAGACTAGTTGCTTTGACATGACTCGACTCGATCACGTCATTTCTAATCCGGTTCTTAGGTGAATCTAAATCAGGGTGTCACAAATGTATTTAAGAAATATATTTACTATGTGGAATTATTGAACAACAAGATCTATGTAGGTGAATGTTAGATATAATTATTAGATTCATCCAATTCTTTAAATTATTAAATTAAATATGTATATGAATAATATTTTGATTCAAAAGAAGAAATCTTATTTTTTTTCTTATAAATAAGGCCCTATATAGAGCTAAATATATCAATAACAAAAAATAATAGAGGGTGGTGAGTGTGAGCATCACCTCTCCTAGCTTCTGTAAGCATGTTTTTTACCACACGTAGGATTAAGTCCAATCGCTTAGATAAGAAGCAGCAGTTTACATTCTTCACATGGGCTCTTCACACGGCATGACCCAAAGCTCCTCAAACCTACGTTTCTCTAGCGCAAACACATAGCTGCAATCAAATAGGTCTCATGTACCTAAAATGATCCTTATCTTCTTCTACAACTTTAAGGCTTACACACATGGAGACGATTATTAGCCTTTTCCCTAAAGTTGATACTCCGCACGATAATGATAATAACAAAATATTCAAACACGTGTGCACAATCCAACCATGCCATAAACCCAAGTCAAAATCATACATGGTTCTCAAGAATCAATTTAGGGCACACACCCACAAAATAATACAATCCGTCATAAGCCAAATACATAATTAGAAACATAACCCAGGGCTCCAGCCACCATCATGAGTCATAGATCCATGCGCCAAAGTTGGCCTACACCACGAGACCTAATTTACATAGATATAGGAAAAATGATAGTAATTTGATTACTGATATGAAATAACTAATGATATTTTAAGACTAACAAATGGGTACTCTGTACCCACAAAAAACTTAAAGCACTTCGGAAAAGCCTCATATGGCTGTAAGCAGTGATAATTTCATATAAAATAGGCCGACGCACAAGCATGACAATTTACACTTATAAAAGCAATACTTTAGCAATACACCGTCACACTTTCACATAACACCCGCCATGGTAATCAGATGGCTTTGGAACAGCTACTAAGTTAGTGCCACTAATTCAAAAAATGTGCTATATTATGCAGTACCCTCTTACATTGCATTACTTTAGGGTTTAAAGGAGTACTACTATAAACCTATAACCCCCAATTTGGCTTGAAGAATGGACCAAATCTTGATGTTATAATTCAGAAACTATTCATTGGACTACTATCAAATAAATCTCAAGGAAACTGATCTCAACCCTCAAGGAGGCTTAAGACGGACAACCTTTATTGGATTTCTTACAATGCATGTTGATCATAGTATCATAGGAAAACTCTTAAACTTAAGAGAGCTCCTAGCATGAGTACTCCGAGTTACGGGAGAGGCAACACCTCCCTAGCAACTAAGAGGGTGACTTTAGAGTTGCATGCATGGTCACTCCGAACTACAAAGTAGGTGCACCGCTACTGCAATTAAGAGGTTTAGCTAGAAAGCATGTAAATTCATGCTCTAATTCTTATGCTTAGTTACAAGTTTGAAGATAGGTATTCTTATTTTTATGATGATGATGAACTTAACTTGCGTAACACAGGGTCACGGTTACCTATTCGCATACCTGTGAATGGAAATTAAACACATGGACACAAGGCATCATCGAATGTCAGGGTATCATACCTTGGCATCCGGTCTTCACATGGGCTTTTCATGCAGTATGAACTATAAGCTCCTCCTACACACATTTCTCTGCACGCACACACACAATTGCAACCAAATAAGTTAAGTGTACCTGATATGCTCCTCATCACGTTCTGAGACTTTGAGGCTCACACACCTTACAAACGATTGTTGGTCTTTGCCCCAAAGTTAATGCTATGCACAAAATAAAATAATATAAAACTAAAAGAAACATCTATGTGCAATCAACCATCACATAGACTTAATTAGAATCATATAAGGTTCATGAGAACTTCAAGGCACATGCCCTCAAGATAATACAATCCAAATCCATAATACATCAAACACAATCCCCTACCATGTTTATCTATCTGCCTACGCCGACCATCTAAGACTACGCACTTACATAGATATAGGAAAACCTTTAGTAATCATGTTTGATAACCGGCTCAAAAATAACTACCGATAAACTTATCATACATAAGAAGCTTATGCCCTCACATCTTTTATATATCGCCCGCCACAGTATTCATGTGGCTCGAAACTAACGTGCCTCAAATTCCAAAAATATGCTACGTTACGCCATACCCTTATACATTGCACTACAATAGGGTGTAAATGAGTACTAATGAAATCTACCTATCTTCGTACCACTCACTCTATTAATCATGAAATCCATAAAATTGTGTGAACTTATATCATATGGCTTAGAAAGGGGCTTAAACAATAAGTTTCTGGATCTTCAGTTTGAAACCCAACGAGGGATCTCGCCCTTGTATTTTTGTTAAACTACAAAAAACTCAACTAAATAGCTCAACATCAGAGTGATTCGATAAAATGTTGTTGATGCCATCCTATGTCTAAAATACAATTAAAACTCGACACTCAGGAGCCAATCAGAGGTGAAGCAAAAGAGATTCCAATGGACATGGATGAGTCAAGTCCTAAATCGAAGAGCTCACTCCGCATACCCTAGGAAAGAGATGAAACCTGAATCATCATCGGATTGTATTAGCACACAAACGAGGCAACGCCTCCACACATACACAACTCAGAAAAAACTTACTTAACCAAATTGAAAGACATGGCCCACTGATGTCACGAGCATGGTCAGGTTGAAAGACAGGGCTGGCTGCAAGGATGCCCTCCTGGCGCATAAGCGCCAGCCCAGAAACCCTAATACTGCTATTTTTGGTGCAATGGCTTCTCTACACCAAAAGCTGCACTACGCACTTAGGGTTTTTGCCCTAAGGCGGTTGGGGAGACCTCGAAAACCACTCATAGGTCCTGAAGGGACTAGGATTGTTCAAAAGGGGTTCCAAACACACGACAAACAATCTCGAGCTCATGAGAAATATGATCCTAAACCTAACTAGACTCAACTCAAATAAAAATAGAAAATAAGAGTCGAGATGGCATAGGTCTAACTAGGTGTCGCCGACCACCAAGGGAAACTAAGGTCGTGGGTCGCATATACCATGTCATACATAAGCATAGAGGCAAATAGGGTCAGGCAAGCAACTCCTAGAAACATGAGGCTCGGCCGTGTCAAAGGGGCAGGGCGGCTTGGGGGGCCACGGCGGGGGGCGGGCGTGGGGGTCGCCGCGGCTTGGGGCGGGTGGGCTGGCTGCGGCGGGGTGGTGCGGCTGGTCGGTCGTGGTGGGGGGCCGGGCGCAGGGCAGTGGCGGGGTCGGGCGGGCAGCGCTTGCCAGGGAAGCCGCGAGCAGGGGGGTCGATCACGGGGCGGCCGCGGGGTTGGGCGGCGGCGCTGTCCGGGGGAGCCACGGCGGGGGGGGGTGGTTGATCGTGGGCGGCGCTTGCCGAGGGTCGGACGGATTGAGGTGGTTGGTCGCGGAGGCGGGGTGGCGGGTCGTGGGTCGGATTGTGCGGGCCGGTCGGACAGGCATTAGGCTCAGGTTGGCGGGTGGGATCTTATTTTCGAAAACATACTCGAGGGATCTCATCCTCTAGGGTCCGATAAAACACCACTCAACTCGTCCTGCAATCTGTGAAAATTAAAGCACAATAGAATAGAATAATAAATCAGGGGCGAGTCCTAAATGGACCTGGTAGAAGCTCCGAGCATATCTTAGCGCCGAAATGGTGAGCTTCTACTCTATACCTAATTGTCAGTCATGCGGTGATGGCGACGAGGTTGATACTAGAGTAGATAGAAATATTGTGTGTGAAGGATTAATTCTAGCAAGATATTATGAAACAACTACTCAAGCTTTGCCTACAACAAATTATCAAAAATTGAGAATGAAATATAAATTATCTAATGTTGCAGTATGCATTGAAGGAGTTTGGTATATATATGACTGTTATTTTAGTACAAGATATAGGAAGATGTAATTTAGGGAAATCATTTTCCTGCGTTAATTAACTTCTCTATTGATGATGAAGGAATTCACACCATTCTTAAGGGAAAGAATGTAACGTTTAAATTAGAATTTCCTAAAACAAAGACATTAATTTCCTCTCTCAAAGAAAAATACTCTAGAAAATCTGCCCATATAAATATTCTTAAAGAAGAAATTCAAATTCCAAATATAAAGAAAAGTTAAGAATCTACAGAAATCAACAAAAAATAAAAAGATTCCAAACATTGTTTAAAGATGAATTATGTAATGATCTTCCTAATGCTTTCTTGGAAAGCTAAAAACATGATGTTTCACTTCCCCATGAAAAATCTTTCCATGAAAGCCAAATTCCAAAGAAAAGCAAGACACATTCAAATGAGCAAAGAATTGTTAACTTCTTATTAAGTAGAAATTCAAGATTTACTAAATAAAAAATTGATAAGGCCTAATAAGTGCTCATGGTGATATTCTGCATTTTATGTCAATAAAACATTAGAAATTGAATGAGGAACACCTAGATTAGTAATAAACTATAAGCCTTTGACTAAGGTCTTACAATGGATTAGATATCATATTCCTAATAATTAAGGCTTACTTAAATATCTTTATGAAACAAAATTTGTTAGTAAATTTAATTTAAAATTAGGATTCTGGCAAATTCAGATAAAAGAGGAAGATGTATATAAAATCACATTTAATGGTTCTTTCGGACAATTTGAATGTAATGTTATGCCCTTTGGACTTAAAAATGCCCTATCTAAATTTCAAAATATAATGAATGATTTTTAAACCCTTATATCAACTTTACTATTGCTCATATTTATGATGTTCTAGTATATAGTAATAGCCTAGAACGAACATTATAAACATTTAACCCAATTTCAAAAAATTGCCAAACAAAAATGGTATTGTTTTAACTAAAAATAAAATGAATCTAGTTCAAACAAACATTAGATATTTAGGTCATGAAATAGAATCAAGATATATTAGACTAAATAGCAAAGAGTGACTGAGTTTTAAGTAAAATTCCCTAATGAATTAAAAGATAAAACACAATTACAAAGATTCTTAAGAAGTTTAAATTATATATGAGAATTCTATAACGATATTGCCTCTGGTTGTAAACTTCTATGACAAAGACTAAAGAAAAACCCTCCGCCTTCGACTAGTAAATATTCTTTGGTGGTTCAAAATATTAAGGAAAAATTAAGTATTAACCCATGTCTTGCCCTACCTCATCCTAATGCATTAAAAATCGATGAAACAGATACTTCCAAATTAAGGATTTGGAGGTATACTAGAACAAACAATTAATAATAAAGATATTGTCATTAGATATTACTCAGGTTTACGGAAACCTACTCAACAAAAATATCCTACAATTAAAAAGAAATATTAAGTATTGTTAACTTTAATTTAAAATTTCAAGATGATCTTTATATCAGAAATTTTTGATGCAACTGTTATGAAATTTTAGAAAATATTAAAAATTTAGCATTCAAGCATATCTTTTCAAGCTTGCAAACACATTAAGCAATATATTTGATTTTTGATATTGAATATATCAAAAGAGAGACAAACTTTCTACCTGACTTATTAACTCATGAATTTTGCAAGTGGTACAAGTTCGACAAAGGAAAAGACAAATTTTACAAAAATGGCTCGATTAAGATGTATAATAAAGGTAAGAAATTATATGAACCATATACCGTTTCTGCACATGAGACCTCTAAAGATGGCCAATCTTCTATCCAAGGCCAAATGACTCAACTTTTTTCCCATGACTCATCCAAAACTTGAGGCCCATATATCAAATAACCTTTTGTCCTTCCAGGAATTAACCTTGATATAAATTTAGACGAAGCCCAATATGAAAATCCAACTTCTTTTGCATTGCGTTATCTGCTATAATTATCCCATTTTCCAATCACTTCTACAAAAAATATTTTCACATAATTTTTAGGGAGATAAACGTAACCAGAATTAAATTCCTAATGACTTTGACACCTCTAAATCATGCATTGGATATTCTATAGTTATTATTACAAATGCTATTTTAATGGAAAGTTGGGGAAATCCCAATACCACTAGAAGATTTATGAATTTCACCCACCACAGGAACACCTTGGGAATTCAACTTTTGGGATGACATTACTGTCGCGCCGAAAGCATTTTTATTTCAAAAAAATTTTGTTAACACTCTTGGTATGCACATCTTGCTCTCCCTAAGCTAATTAGACTACCCGCATGGTTTTCTCAATGGTTATATGACTTTGGTCGCCGTTAAGTGGTTAAAGTATATAGTATTTATCCATGTTTTTATTTTTTACTTTGTAAATCCCAAGTATAATTATATTAAAATAGGTGGTGTTTCTGGTTATATTCTAATTAATTAATATTTTATGAGATATACTTAATTTTGGAGTTTTAATGTAGAAAAAAATGAAACAAATTAAACTTAAGAATTGAAAGGTCATGGTATTTAGCCCTATCCAATGGTTACTACAAGGAGTTCACAAAGCTCAAATGAGGGCAAATATTGATGGTTTTGAGGTGTCTTACTTCTGGCTTGGTTGAGCAAGTCAAAGAGTTGCAAACTTATTTGGACACACAGAGAGATAAATTTAGTTTTATTTAACATGTTTCAAACTATACGACAATTTAGTGGATTGCCTACTGAAAATCCTAATAGTCATATTATCGATTTTCTATCGGTTTGTGATATGTATAGGCAACTTAGTGTCTTTGACAAAGCTCTCCGCTTTTGCTTATTCCCATTCTCATTAATAGGACATGTGAGAGAGTGGTTGTCATCATTAGATGCAATTACCACTTAGGATAAATTGTCTGAAAATTTTTTGTTAAAATATTTTCCTATTTCTAAAATTGCTAGATTGTGTAACGAAATTTTATTTTTTTTGCAGTTTAATGGTGATTATCTCTTTGAGGCATGGGAAAGATTTAAAGAACTGTTGAAAAATGTCCCAACCATGGAATAGAAAGATGGATGCAACTCCAAACTTTCTATAATGGGTTGTTAGGTAAACAAAGAACATAGTTGATGCAGCAGCCAATAGATCATTTCTTAGGAAGAGCCCAAATGAAGCTTTTCAATTGTTAGAATTAATGGTTCCTAGCAACCACCATGCAACCCAAGAATGGCACCCAAGGAGGATTACTGGAGTTTTAAAATTAGATGCACTTACTATTTTATCTGCTAAGGTTAGTGCTTTAGCTAATCAAGTTCAAAATCTAAATATGCAGGGACATAAGGCTGTGGAGCCAAGGTGTAAATGGTGTGGACAAGGACATGAATGGTGTAGACAAGGACATTGTACAGGTCAATGTGCAATATGTCAAGTTAACTACGTGAGGCAACTTTAATATGAACAAAAATCCCTATTCCAATACCCATAATGCGGGTTGGCGCAATAACCCCAACTTTTCATAGAATAATTCTCTACAATCGGTTGTTGTCCTTAATAATCTACCACCACCATCACAACATTCTCGACCTCCTTCACTTCCTTTTGAGCCACAACAACCAGTTATAGAAAGTTTGGAGTTGCATCCATCTTTTTATACCACGGTTGGGACACTTTTTCAACAATTCTTTAAATCTTTCTCATGTCTCAAAGAGAGACTCACCATCAAACTACAAAAAGGATAAAATTTCGTTACGTAATCTAGCAGTTTTAGAAGGAGAAAAATATTTTAACAAAAATTTTTCAGACAATTCATCTCAAGTGGTAATTGCATCTAATGATGACAACCACTCTTTCACACTTCCTATTAATGAGAATGGAAATAAGTGAAGGCGGAGAGCATTGTCAAAGACACTAAGTTGCCTATACATATTACAAACTGATAGGAAATCGATGATATGACTATTAGGCTTTTCAGTAGGTGATCCACTAAATTGTCCTATAGTTTGAAACATGTTAAATAAAACTAAATTTATCTCTCTGCGGGACGATACTTGAAAATTTATCATTATATTACTTAATTTGACCGTATATACTTGCACGTTATTAAAATTATTCAAACAAGTTTTTGGTGCCATTAGTCGGGAGATCGAATTTTCTTAGTTAATTTAGGATTAAAATTTTGAATCTTTTTCTTTTCTTTTTAGATTTTAGTGTCTGATTTTTTAAAAAATACTATATCATTGTCTTCTTCATTGTTATCATTTGTTTATGCATCGATTAGTGCAGTCACCCTCGTTTTCTTGTGATCAATCGATTGAAAAGACTTTAAGAAACTTGTGTGCCACTGGAAGAAGAGCACAAAAAGTTGCTCAAAGTCTTTTCAATCTCTGGATCACAAGAAAATGAGGGTGACTGCACTAATCGATGCATAAACAAATGATAACAAGGAAGAAGGCAATGATACAATATTTTTAAAAAATAGACACTAAAATCTAAAAGAAAAGAAAAAGATTCAAAATTCTAATCCTAAATTAACTAAGAAAATTCAATCTCCTGGCAATGGCCCCAAAAACTTGTTTGAATAATTTCAATGACGTCCAAGTATACAGGATCAAAATAAGTAATATAATGATAAATTTCCAAGTATCATCCCACAAAGAAATAAATTTACTTTCATTCTAGAGTTGAATTTCCCTTAACATGAAATTAATCTTCATCACATCTTACTCTTATCTTCTCATTCTCTCGGATTGTCAATCTAGGATAATTATATGACATAGTGGCCCTGCCTTCATGCTTCTATTATTTTACCTCAATTTCTACCTCCCAGTGATAATTAATTAATCAACAAAATAATGCATTAAGATTGGCCTTACAATTGCATACGGTGTTGTGTATCTTCCGACCATAATAACAAACAAGTCAAAAGACTCGTCATATAATGAATTATCAATGACTAATCTAATTAATTTCTTCCAAAATCTAATTAAACCTCATAATCTAAGAAATATGCGATCAATCTACTCTTAGCATTAAAAATATTACAATTCAAATAATCTGATTAAATAAAAGAGTAAGAAGTTGAATTAAATTCAATTAAACTATGTAATGAATTCAATTAAACTATGTTAAGTTCCATTCTTCTCAAGAACGAAATAAATGATTACTCCAAAAATATATATAATATATATAATGAAAAAAATTATATTATAAAAAGTACTAAAAATTACAACAACTAGAACTACTTAATTCACTAAACTCCTAAACCATGAGTTGAGATATATCTCAAATAACAAATGACCATCATTTTAAATAGAAGATGAGATGGGTATTAGATACATGAATTTAAGAAGAATTTAAGGAAGGTATTCACAAATCACGTAGTTTAATTAATTTTGGTGTCCAAACAAGTTTGCAACTCTCGACTTGCTCAACCAAGCCATAAGTAAGGTACCTTAAAACCATCAACATTCGCCCTCATTTGAGCTTTGTGAACTCTTTGTAATAATTATTGGGTGGGGCCAAGTATCATGACCTTTCCATTCTTAAGCTTAATTTTTTTAATCTTTTTTTACATTAAAACTCCAAAATTAAGCATTTTATAAAATATTAATTAACAAGAATATAACTAGAAATATCACCTATTTTAATATAATTATACTTGGGATTTATAAATTACAATAAAAAATGGGTAAATACTATATACTTTAAACACTTAACAGTCACGAACCAAAATTCCTTCCATAATTAATAGAAAGAAGATCTAAAATATTTGATGAGTGTCTCAGTTCCTCCAACATATTCAAGACCCATATATTTTCTAATAAGGTATCATTCTTTCATTTTTTTAATCTTCTTATGTACCCTATGGATCCTTTCATGGCAATTTGGAATCACATTATCACTTTGACTCATCATGTTTATATTAAATGGTGAGATAAATTCTCTATTGTCATCAACCTATTACAATTACATGAAATAATATGCCCTCTTTCTAGTCATACTTTGTCTAAAGCAATTCCGAGTACAATTATCTTCAAGTCAATTTCAATATCCACAACTCATTGTGAGGCAGCTCCCAAGAAAACAGAAATTGAGTCAACAACAACCCCGCCAACGATGTATATGTTCCCGGCTCTTTGTTTGCAGGTACTTCATGTAAAAGAAAAAGAGCCAAACCTAAATGAAAATGAAGAATTGCAAAAGCACAAGAACAATTATATCCTACTGGTTCTCCGTCGTCGTGGATCCTTGTGATGCTGAAGAAATTATTGCTACAATTTCAACACCAACTGCCTCACCTAACATTAGAAGCCATGGGCAATTATACGAGTTTCCCTCTGAATCTATATTATCCCGATGTTATCGTCGTAGAAGTATTGACCATAAAACAAAAGATTGCTCTACCATATCTGCCTCCTCGCTGTCTGCCACGCCATCTGACGCGGCAAGAGTCACGACACTGCCTACATCACTGCCTCGATAGCAATGCCTCTCTTTCTACGTTTTAGTGTTGCATGGGATGTGTTGTGTCGTCTTGTGTATAATTGTGTCACAGTTTAGAGATATCTTGGGTTACATAGATGTGTTTTGTCGTTTTGTTTTTTAATAGTTTAGAGATGTCTTGTCTTGTGTTTTCTTGTTTGAGTAGTTTAGAGTCGTCTTGTGTTAAATAGAGTCAAAAAATTCAGTTCAGGTGTAGATCTTACCTATCCAGAATTTTTAGAAAATCCATTCACGTATGACGATATATTATGTATGATGGAATCATGACTAAGGATTTGATATTTTCTACGAGGCTCTTGTGAAACGAAGATAAGTTATGTAAGAACTAGATATCCTCCAACGATAAGAAGGAAAAGGATTGAATAGCGGAACTCAGTTTTCTCCTCTTTTGCATGGCTTCCGCTGCGCTACCACGTTTTCCCATTACGTTTGATGACTTGTGCTGTTTTGCTCTGCATAGCATAGAGATGAATTGTTTTCAACAGTAAAGAGATGTTTTTGTGTTGTCTTGTTTTGAGCAGGAAAGAGATGTCTTGTGTTGTAGTACAGCAACTAGAACTGGTGAGAGATTCTTTAACAATGAAGAATTCATGAGTTCAGGTGGAGATCATACCTGTGGAGAAGTTTTTACAACTCAGTCATGTATAATATATGGAATTATGTACTGGGAATTGAATCAGTGAAGATTTGATCTTTTTGAACTTTATCTCTTATTCACGGTCTATTCAACAAGAAGTAGGTAAAAGGATTGAATAAAGTTACTCCAGAGTAATTGGTGTCTTGAGTTGCTTTGTGTTGAGTAGTTTAGAGATGTCTTGTTTCTTGGTTGCAAGTAACAACCGGGGATGGTAATTACTCATCTGGTTTGACGGCTACGTCCGCCGTCATTACCACCGTAACCTCCGATAAGCAGAAGCCCAAGCCTGCTGATCCCACTCTTCCTGTACTCGAGCCCGATTTGAATTTGCAAGAGCTCTCCATTAATGACGGCCCCAGCATAAGCGAGACACTTGAGGAGCCCCATGATTTGTCCATCCAAACTATGGGTAGTAGGATTCAAGGATCCACTTAATTCTTGCTTTTCGGTTGAAAACATCATCGATCATGAACAGAAAATGGTTTATTTTGGTGTTGTGTTGAATTGTATGGAGATGCCTCGTGTTGGTTGCAGCTGACAACAGGGAATGACTACTACTGATCTGCATTGACATTTGAGGATCTAAAAGTAATTCCTAAGTTGCTCCGAGGATTTTATGCAGAAATGGGTTTCAAGGTGCCAAGCAAAATTCAAGCTGTTAGTTTATCCATGATACTATCTCCCCCTTACAAAAATCTAGTGGCACAAGCCCATAATGGATCTGGCAAGAACAGTTGCTTTGTGCTTGGCATGTTGAGCAGGGTGGAATTAAGTATAAAGATGCCGCAGGCCCTCTGCATTTGTCCCAGTCGTGAACTTGCCTTGCAGGTCTGTGGTTATCTGCTGCTTTAGTTCCAATATCTTGGTTATTTTGATGGTGTGATTTTCTACAACGTTTGTTTGTTTACTGTACAATGTGCAGAGCCTAGCTGTTCCGGAGAAGATGGCAAACACACTGGTATAACGTCAAGGCGTGCAGTTCCAATGGATGGTGTATCGAATAAGAAATGCGCGCCGATCACTGAGCAGGTTGTGATTGGAACACCGGGACGATTAGAAAATGGGTGGCATTAAAGAAACAAGAATTGAGTGGTGTGAAGATAATTGTTTTTGATGAGGCGGATCACATGTTGGACGAGGTACTACATCCAATCATGTTTCCCTGAAAAAATAAATGTTTATAAGTTAAATATTGAATGATGATCTAGTAAACCCAGGCTGTGGGTTAGGTTTTACCTGATTGTTGCCTTGCCCGTTTCGAGCCAGTCTTAAGTTAGTTCAAGTCATTTTAGTTTCCAGACAATGTGTATGGGCCCAGATGGCCGTTTAAGTATATTACAAAGATTAGGTATTTCTAGTATAAAAATGATAGCTTCAATTACATTACAACAAAGTATGAATTATCAGCTTATACTCAAGGTATACAAGCTCTTGCTTGTGTTTGCTAAGGGGCTAGATCTAAGTTGTTGGAGCATTTAGTATCCATTTGAACTTTTTAAGGAATCATTTTTGCATGTATCATAAGGATTTTGAACTACCAAATTGCTCTTGTAGGCCCAATTTGATTTTCGAACTTAATTTCACCTCATGTTACCTTCGGGTCTACTTATATGATTCTCTATCCAACTCTATATATAGTTTTCATCGGATTTTATTTCTGAGAGATCTTGACATCTTTATGTCTTGAGTTTCCTCACACCTAGAGAGGTGTAGAGGAAACGGGTAATATTTTGTAGAGTAAATGGGTAATATTTTGTACAGCGACTATATGAGAGTACTCGCCTTTGTGATCTGGGTTAGGAATTATATAGAGCCTTAGAGAGGAGCTTAGGATATGTGTTTTTCCCAGAGTGGGACCAGTTATTGATACCATTTGTAATGACCTGATCCAAAATGCAACATAACGGGTTAGTCATCTTTTCAAAACTAGTTAACCAAATTTAAGATCTACAGTTCAATCTCACTTATAAACAAAAATTTTAGCCTAGTAGGTATTAGATATGAGACTAAGTTGAGGGATTTCACAATCCACCCACTTTAGAAAATTCTATCCTCTGAAATTCCTACACTTTTGGAGGGATATGTGTATTAGCCTGCTACTAGCCCCAGCCCACGACCTTTTTTTGCCTGTGACCAACAGTCTATCTATCGTCCCTAGTCCAGCCTACCATCAAATACGGAACCAGGAGGCTCTAATATCATTTATAATAACTCAGCCCAAAGTATAACATAATGGGCTAGTTATATCTTTAAGAGAGGCATTTGCCGAGAGTGACACAATAACAATTCAATTCAAGATGTTATCTAGTCTTTTGTTTGACTACACTTACTCCCATATTTTATTTATCTATACTTTTGCCCTTGGTATGTGTTGAGTGATATCATATCATGTCATTGAAGGTAGCTCCTTATTATGTTGTTGCACACATCCATTCATCTTTTCTTATTGAGTATTGGTTGTGCATTTAATGATGTTTTCCTTTCTTAAAATGCCAAGAGGTTGGTTGCTTAAGTCTATTTCTCATTCAAGTCTTGCAGATTAATCGATTTTTAATTGATTCGACATGATTGTAACAGTTCTAAACCAATTCTTAAGTGAACTGGATTCAGGGGTGTTATATATCCGACCTCCATACTAGATCAAAAAGTGATGATGATTCTTGTCTCATTGTTAATTTATGATTTTCTATCATTTTCAGGATGGTTTCAACGATGCTTCTCTCAAAATCATGAAGGACATTATTGAGGACTGTCAGGTACGATCGTGGAACTTTTCAAGTGTTACTTAAATTTGTTCATTGCTCGTTTAAAATCTAGATGGTGTTGGCCGGTGCAATTCACATATTATTAGTTTAAAATTTCATTGTGTAAATAGAATTCGCATCTTGCCCAAAGAGGTGGAAACCTTAGAATTGAGATGATTTTTTTGGCATTAGGATTGCAAAATAAAGAGTTGAGGGATTATTTGTTTTGAAGATAATTTGGCTTGTCATGTTTTTATTATAGCTATATCATAGAGGTTGTTACTTGTTTTCGGCCAGAGTTTTTAATAGTGCAGCTGTATGAAATTCATCAAGTTTTACCAAAATATTAATTTATTGTGGCTTCAAACAATTGAGTAGTTTAAATATATTTGTAAAGTCAGGAACCTCGAAAGTTTGGGTTTGGGGCTTATTTGTCATCAGAAAAAAATTACTTATGAAATCTTCATAATTTTTTTGATGATTAGTTATGATATTTTGAGTGAATGAGGTTATGGTTTTTTCTCAGGTGCGTCTGTTCTCGGCCACATTCAATGATAAAGTGAAAGATTTTGTTTCCAAGGTAGTCAAGGATGCAAACCAGCTGTTTGTAAAGAAAGAAGAGCTATTTCTTGATGCAGTGAAGCAATATAAGGTGTATTGTCCAGACGAACTTGTAAAGATTGCGGTTATCAAGGACAAGATATGTGAGTTGGGACCAGACAATCATATTTGTTCGTACGCGGAGAAGTGCTGACATGCTCTACGAGGCTCTTGAAGAGTACGGTTATGACTGTATTAGCATATATGGAGCAATGCATCAAGCACTGAGGGATAAAATGGTGAAAGAGTTTAGGGAAGGACTTACGAAGGTTCTGATTCAACAGATTTACTTGCTCGTGGCTTTGATCAATCGCAGGTGATGATCAATTAGGTTTCTACTGACTGCATTTTCTAGTTTAAATGTGTTTTTCTTAATAAGCTGAATCCCTGTTTTTATTTATTTATTTATTGCTTTGTGGAAAGTTAATTGGGTTGTAAATTATGATCTCCTTGTAGAGCATGATTGTCCAATATGATGTGTATTTGCAGAGAGTTGGCCGGGCTGGAAGATTTGGTCGCAAAGGTACGACACGCTACTTAATTTTCTTCCATAATGAATAATTGAAGATGACAAGATCCTATGGTTCACTTATTTTTTATATTTGAATTTGAATGTATATAATGAATGGGTTAACTGGTTCAAATGGGTAGAAAATTTGGTTTTATAGTTGAATTTGAATGTATATAATGAATGGGTTAACTGGTTCAAATGGGTAGAAAATTTGGTTTTATAGTGTAAACTTATTGATGCAATACATTGTTTAGCTTTTAAGTTGAGCCCGGGACCAGTAAGATTTGCTATCTTTCAAAAGGAGTTGTGGATGGAAGATTTGCCGCGGCAAGAATGATCGATTGCTTGTACTCAATTGTGGCAAATTGTTCTTTATTACTGAGAACATTGATTTAGGAAGGATCCTTAGTTACCTAATTTCATTCTTGTTTACAAGCCATTTGAGCTAAAAATGTTTTCAGACTTGAATTTCACTACTTTTTTTCTTTTTTGTTTCTGCCAATTTGGTGGAGGCAGATGCCTCTATAATAATACTATGGAGAATTGACTTCGGGAAAATGGTTTAGACTCCTTTAATTTTCTCTGATGGTTCAGAAATTATTAGATTATTAATGATGTTGAATGTATGTAATTCATGTAAATGCTGTAATCTTTTATGATTTTAAAATCTTGAACATGACAAATGGCATTTATTTATTATACAGCTTCTCACGGATTTTGTATTGTTAATTTTTGGGGGACTGTTTTCAATCTCAAATGCACAGACATGGATCATACAATAATGGATAAAATTGAAAAGCATTTCAACCATCAAGTTGCTGTGGTAATGTTGAATTCTTAAAATTTTGATCTTCTATTTTGTCATGGTTTAGTGGTGCTTGATATGGGGATTCAAGAAACCAAGCTTTCGGTGAAGAAGAAGCCTGCTGGGTTTAGTGGGTTGAAATGCTTTTCAACCATTTCTTATACTTTATTAATGCTATCCAGTGGGTTCCCGACTGGCAGAGCGACCAAGCCTTTGAAATTGCTGTGGATAAAGCTGGTTTACTTTATACGCCTGCTCTAATATAGCAGCTTTGTAGACTTTCTGAGGTAGCACTCATCAAAATTTCACTTCCAGTGATGAGAGGGAAACTTTTGATCATATTCTCAAAATTGGAGATCAACTACAGCGAATAAAAATAATAAAAAAATAAGACTTAAAAAATAAGATAAAATAAAATAACAGAGATTTAATGTAGAAAACTCCCATCAATCGAAAGTCAAAAATTACAGGTAACAACAAAAGTCACTACTTCAATCAAAGATTATAATCATTAAATATATAAAAAAATGTACAAGAAGATTACTCACACACCCTTTATTATTAAGATTACAGGATTTTACTCTCTCTCAATACTCTGTATATATTTCGTATAAAAACTCGTGAATATTTTTTCCTCTTCTTTTATCATTATATCTCTATTTATTTCTCTTTTTTTATCTTTTCTTCTATTTGTGAGGTAAATAAAACTCAATTTATAAAGAAGTTTTGAGACCCTTCATTTTCCATAGAATAATTAACAACTATCTCTGTTAATATTTTGAGATTTCTTTAATATTTTGAATATAACAATATGCTATATATAATTAATGCAATTACATATATTCCCCATAAATAGATTCTAGAACGCTACTTGCCTGTTGATTAAGCCGGTCAAAAACGAATGTGGTGGTGACGGGCAGACAGGCCAGTACTAGAGAAGAGTTGTAACGCTGTAGTTTTTATTGTAATATCGAACAGTTGCACACTTTTCTTTTTTAAGTACAGTTTCACACCTTTATTGCACAAGCACTTGGGAAATCATGTCGTGGGAGTATTTTTAGGAATAAATCATGATATGTTTTTATACGTTGGAGAGGTTCTTAATCCAATATAATCATTAAATTTGCTTCAACCCGGTTAATATAAGATGGGCATATCATATAAAATTGGTTGTCCAGCCAAACAAATTGCATTAACAAACTCAATTTGTGGCAACCAGGGTCATTCAAAACTTTGGACAACTAAAAGGAAAGAAAGAAAATAAAAATCCAAATAAAAAGAAAAAAACAAAGGAGTTGCGTATAAGAAAACACATGATCTCAAGACCCATATATATACATTAAGCCTACATGTGTACAATACATGAAGGAACATCCTCGTCTCCAACTGTTTAACTCTCTCATCAATGGCTCCCTCATCCCCATTCTCATCTCATCAACACCAACCTACTCATCCCCTTCGACCCACCTCCTCCTCTTCCTGCCCAGCCACACACCGAACAGCTTCAACCCCCCATCACCCCTCTCCTCATCCTCCCCCATCATTAACCTCTTGACTCTGCCCTGCTCCACGTACCTACCCAATAACGCCAACAGCCCCCCGTACTGCTCCTTGGCCCGGGCAAGCTCGCAGCTGAGCTGCTTATTGTCTCTGCGCAGTTTCTCGTTCTCGTCCCACATGTCCCTGGGACTGGAAGCGTACGACGACGTCCCGGCCTGCTCGTCGTTGTTGGAGTTGGACGCCGAGGAAGACCTCCCGGCGGCCGACTTGCGGCGGTGGATCTCAAAAAGCATTCCCTTCTTCCCTCTTCGAAAGAACTCGTGCGCAAACTCCCACCGATCGGCCACCACTTTCTTGAATCCCTGCCATTTAACAATTCCAAACTTTGTACGAGTAAATAATAAGGGAATTGATTGGGAGGCCAGATATCAAATATATTGATTTATCGGATCCAACTAAATTATTAAACTCAAATACATAAAAAATAAGATAACAAATTATAATCTATTTCTTCCTTCAATAAGATTTTGAAATTCTAAATTCTATCTACGTAAATCTATCTCTAAATTCGGAGCCTCCTTTTCTCTAAATACATAACCCCCCGTGCACGGTAATAACTTACAACTCTTTTACGTCAGAGTACGTACATAAGTGTTGAGTTGACGAACAAAGCTAGAGAGGTTGTTGTGCTTGAAGTGGCTGGGAAGGAGGTCGCGAGCGAACTCGTTGGGCTTCCACACTATAAAACTCGTCCCATCTTCGTTCCAGGAGATGATGTCGTCGACGGACCGTTCCTCCACCAGCTGGTACGTTTTTGTGAGGAACGGCGCCGGCACGAACTTGGGCTGCGCCATGAACGATGGTCGGAGTTAGCTACAGAAAATCTCTTACCACCATTCTGTAGGAAAATTTTTTATCTATGCATCTTCCTCAGTCTCATCTTCAAAGATTTTTTATTATAAATGGTGTGTCTGTATGGTTTTCAGCTGTGGTTGTTGTAGGACGCAGTTTTTAAATAAAACCTTTTGCCTTCGAAACTTTTTTCCGTTGAGGTATGTAGGGTTAGCATAAAAAAAGATACACATAAAATTTTAAACGGTCAGTTTAGTATCTTTTATATTTAAAATAATTATCATTGTCTCAAAATTAATCTCTTGTGTACAAAATAAATTTTCTCTATTTTCTTAACATTTAAATTAAGGAAAAGAACGATTTTTTCTGCACGATAAAACCCCGAGATTTTACTAAGAAAATAAATTATTATAAATACACCAGCCATATGTATATATATATATATATATATATATATATATATATATATATATAATGAATGCCATGAATAACATCAACTGTTTTGTTTCCTATACTACCAAATGGAATGCCTGAACAAGAGTTACTTACATTGTCTTCTTCATTCCATCTATCTCACAACCTATTCTGTAAAGTCCATTAGACTATAACTTGTCTGCATATTCGACACCAACAACTATCTTTTGCACATTTCTTATCTTATCTCCGTGAGAACAGAGCATTTAGTTGGCTAGATTCTCACTACAGAACCGAATTTTTGAAATAGTCTTTGGTCACCTAAAACACACACCGAACCGAACCTGAATTATTTTATAAACCCAACGGACTGTATTTAGAATCGAAATTATTAAAATTATACAAAAAATAATTATAATTGTTTATAATAAATAAAATTAAAACATGATTGAACCATCATAATCATATTAAAAAGTATTCTACATATAGATTTTATGTTAACAATCTCAAATAAATTACAAATAAATCAAAAAAATAATAATAACCCATGTAAAACATGAATATTAAGTTTTTCTTTTAGTTTTTCAAACAGTTTCAATTTGATTTGGTTTCAAATTCAAATTTTCATACACTTAAAAAATTTACCCAAAGTAAAAACCGAGCCGAACTGAAATTTCCCTAAAACAAAATCAAACTATGTTTGAACGAAAATTTGCTCAGTCCTAATCTCCATCGTCTGGTCACGGTCCAAGTGTAAAGTAATGTATGCCAAGTTATTCGTTCAAAATACCACTCGTTTTTTAGAGATGCAATTTTGATATGCTAGCTGCAGCTATTATTCTGTGACCATTACATTACATGCTGTAGTTGAAGTCGTCCACTGGCAACAGGGAAAATATATAGTGATTTCTGTTTCTTAAAGTAAAAAAGTAGTGCCGGGGTGCTAATCAACAGCAGGCCTAGGTGAACGGCAGCAGGCATGGGGCTGGATCGAGGGAATAAGTATTATTAAAGGCAATCTTTTTCTTACTTTTTTAAAAGCAACCTGTAATTATTAAAGGCAATCTTGATATTTTAAAAGCACTACGGAAGCCACCCTCCCTGCCACATCTTACTTATATCATTCGACGAATGAAACAATGTTATGTGCATAAAATATACGTATAAATGGTGATGTTTATACTCGCCAACCTCGCCTCGTATTTCCACTTCAGACCATGCTATGACAGCACATTAATGTAGACTTCATTACAAAAATACAACGTCTCTTCTATATAATTTCCTTCAGCTCAATAAGACATTCTAAACAACCATGCCATAACTTGAGGGTGTTGTTTAAGAGGCAACAAGTGCTCCTTGATTGCCTCACTATTTTAATTATATATTAATTTGAAAATGATTTGGTTTTTGTTAGACATTTTTTTATTTTTGAAAAAAAATGCGTTTTAAATCTTAATAAATCATATTTATTAAGCTTCCAAGTTCTAATTGGGGCCATCACCACGGACACCGATCACCGTCACAACCGCCATCTGTCCATAACAAGTCAAAACAGATATTTGTGCCTAGGGTTGAAAATTAAGCGAGTCAGCTCGTGAGCATTTAGCGTTCGGCTCGGTTTGACTCGACTCGAAACTCTACATTTAAATGCTCGACTCGAACTCGACTCGAACTCGACTTGAACTCGAATCTTACGAGCTGAGCTTGAGCAAGGTCGTGTTCGACTCGACTCGACTCGGTTGTAACTCGAACTCGACTCGACTCGACTCGTAGTTCGACTCGAACTCGACTCGATAAAATAATATAATAATATAATCTTTATATTATATTATATTATATATATATATATATATATGAAATATAATAACATAGAAGCAAGATGGTAAGTATTCACTTTAATGACTTCAAGGTTGTGAGTTCAAACCACATTGGCCTCGTTTTTTAAGTGAGGTACTTTTGATTTTTAATCGAGCTGGTTTCGAACGAGCTGGCGAACGAGCTCACAAAAATTAAACAGTTTAAGTATATTCGAGCTCGAATCGATCATACTCGATATTCGAGTCAAACTCGAGCATGTATGCCCAAAACTCGTTCGATCTCGAGTCGGGTTCGAACGAGTTTCGAACTATTCGAGCCGAGTTCGAACACATGTTGAGCGAGCCAGCTCGGCTCGCTCACTCAATTAGCACCCCTATTTGTGCCCCAAATTGGCCACCTGTCAGGGATGGGTCTTGCCGACACCTGTACACACATGTAGAAGCGTTGCCACGCGGACTACATTCCTCCTCACTCGATTTAGCTCTTCCCTTGGCCTACGCCTCTCTATCCATCTCTCCTTTGAACCATCCATGGATGCCATTGTCAATGAAGAAGAGAATTTGGTGCTCACCGGTGACATGCAAGCTCGACCCAATTCCCCACTGGTTTGTGTATGTCTTTTGCAATTCTTTCCTTTCTTACTTATTTTTTATTTTTGATTTTCCATTGTGATTCTCTCTTCCTTTATTGATCACAAGGTCCATCTCATTATCACTGTGTTACTGTTATACATGTCGTACGTTCACTTTTATGATAATAGGAGTCGCTGGCGACAAGGTTTACTTGCACAAGGTGGACAAATGAGAAGCACAGCCAGTATCGTAGCTCAGTGGAAACATCCTTTGGTAATGATCAGTTGTACAACCATGGGTACTGCTACACCTCTGTGCTCCTACCAAATTGGCTCTTCATATCAGGAGGTGATCACTTGCGCTTGCATCGTCCTCTTCAAATCGCAATCCTTCACCCCAGGTTTGAGAACCAAAACTTGTTATTTTCTGTTGGTAATAGCATTGTCCTCTGAGTGTTAAATTTAGCTACTTTCAAGGTTTTACATGGTGATGGTTCAAAAAAACTATGCGTTGGGGAAGGGACAAGACCAGCGGAGAAATACTATCATGATCGGCATGCAGGTATTATGATTTTTTTCTCTCCAAGCTGATACTATAGAATATTTATATAGGTGCATAACTGCAAATTACACCCGTTATGTTATAGGTCCCTTCCAATGTGAGGATTCCTCGTTTGTCTGACTTGGGCCAGAACTTCTTTGGAGCTATTGTGGCTGTATTTAATCGTCACCTAATTCAAGATAGACCGAATTATAGAGAAAGCGGAAAAAGGGTTCAGATCAATCAAGAAGACGACTATATGGGGTTGCTAAGGAAAACCCTCGGCTTGGGGAAGAAGATAAAATTTCATTCCGAAATTGAATTACGGAACAACCAATCCCTTTTCACCACTCCTCTCTTTGTTTTTATATGAATCCACCTAGACGGGTAAATTTGTCAAAACTCTAACAAATTAACTAACTGGAAAGGAAGGAGATAAAAATTTCAAAATTAAGCTGTCTTTCTTCACGTCACCGTCTTCCTCCCAATTATATTTCGTAACAGTACTCTCTCGTTCAAAAGATTAACCTTGTCTTCAAGGCTGTCAATCCTGTACGTCTTCCAGCTTATCATCATCCACCCAGGTTGCATTGCGTGGAGTACCGTCAAGCCATTGCACCAAAGATTGTGGCTTATTGTTGCATTAACGACTATCAAGCATGCAAGTAGGCTTCAATTGGAGTGCTCCATTCGCTTCTATTTGCAGTAGGGATTCCTTCAATGGTTTATCCTTGATGCCCAACGCCTCCTTGAGCATAGAAATGTGGAATGTGGAATGGATTTTGGCTTCCGCTGGCAGGAGCAACCTGTAAACCATCGGATTGATTTTTTGAACAATTTTGTATGGACCAGCAAACCTAGGAGCTACCTTCAAATTCGTTTTCGACAAAAGTGAATGTTGTCTATATGGTTGGAGGCGAAAGTAGGCCATGTCGCCTTCCTGAAATTTCATCTCTCGTCAGTGGCGATTGTAAGTTTGTTTCATTCTTTCTCGTGCTCTAGTTAGTTGGAATCTAACTTCGGCAATCATCTGATCCCTCGCTATTAGTTGCCTTTCAACCTCCTGATCACTTGCTGTACCTGGAATATATGAAAGAATGGTGGGTGCAGTGCACCCATATAGAACTTCAAATGGAGACTATTGTAGAGAAGAGCGAAATCCTGTGTTGTAGGTGTATTCAACCCATGTCAGCCAAGTGGTCCCATTGTTGGGATTTTACCCCGTCATACCGACTTTCCTTGTGATTTAGGTAGCCCTTCCACAAAGTCCATTGAGATATCACTCCACACTTGGTCCGGAATAGGAAGTGGTTGTAGAAGTCCTGCCGATGTTAATGACTCTGTTTCGTTTTTCTGACAAATTTCACATTGACGGATGAAGTTCTTAATGTCTTTGTGCATTCCCTTCCAGTAAAAGATTTGTTTGAACCTATGAAGTCTTGGTGAACCCTTCGTGAGCAGCACCATGGAATTACTTTATAATTGGTTTTATCAATTCTGATTGTCTATCCAAGGCCAGCTTCTCTTTATAGAACAAGGTGTCATCTAAAAAGGTCCATTCTGGTGGCAGAGTTCCTGTTTCCCATAACTTTCCTTTTTCTACAAACAAAGTGTTGGCTTTGATGTTTCTTTGACTGCTTGGAGCCATGGAGAGTCAATTAGAGTCGAGGAAAACAATGAACAGCTTTTTTGTTTACCCTCAATGTCATCTTCCACAACAAATTGTCTCGAAAGTGCAATAGCGATGACATTTTCTTTTCCTTGTTTGAATTGGATCACAAAATCAAATGCCATTAATGCCAACAGCCATTTTTGTTGTTGAGCAGTGTGAATGTTTTGGTTCCAAAGATACTTCAAACTTGAGTGGTCTATCTTGACAACACACTGTCTGTTTAGTAGATAAGATCTCCATCTTTTAAAAGAAAGATTCTTATTCCTTCCATGAAGTGCTCGGCTGAAGTATGCAATAGGCTTTCCTTCTTGGAGTAAGACTGCTCTCAATCCTGATGAAGATGCATCTCACTCCACGATAAATTGCTTGGAGAAATCTGGCATGGACAGAATTGGAGCTGTCACCATGGCTTGTTTAAGTTGATTAAAGGATGCAACTACTTCCCTGCTCCATGAGAACCGTCCTTTCTTAAGCATGTTCGTTAGGGGCTCCACAATTATGCCATACCCTCTAATAATTTTTCGGTAATATCCTGTCATGCCCAAGAATCCCCTCAGTGCTTTCAAGGATTTTGGTGGTGGCCATTGAAGTACTACATCAATCTTTTTACAATCTATAGCCACATCATGTGAGGACAATACATGTCCTAAGTATCTGTTTGCATCAATCCAAACTCACATTAAGATTGTTTGGCATACTATTGGTGGTGTTATAGTATGGTGAAGGTGACTTTCAAAGGTGACAAATATGATTCCCAATCTTTACTATACACTAGTATATCTTTAAAAAAACTAGTATAAACTTCCTAAGGTTGATCTGAAAAACTCTATTCATGAGGGATTGAAAGGTAGCTGGAGCATTGCAAAGCCCGAAGCGCATAACTTTGAATTCACAGTGCCCATGGTGTGTCTGGAAGACTGTTTTCGCAATATCTTTAGCTTTCATACGGATCTGGTGGTAACCAGATCGTAAGTCTAGTTTTGAAAAGAAGTGTGAAACATGTAGTTCCTCTAATAGCTCCTCAATGACGGGTATAGGAAAATGATGTTTGATTGTGGCTGAGTTCAAATTCTTATAGTCGACACACGGCCTCCAGCTATTGTCTTGTTTTGAAAATAGCAAAACTGGGGAAGAAAAAAGGTTGTTGTTGTATTGAATGATCCCTTGCTGCATCATTTCTTGTATTTGTCTCTCTATTTCCTCTTTTTGAAAGTAGGGGTATCCATATAGTTTTGCCTCAATTGGAGACATGCCTTCTTTCAAGGGAATGCTATGGTCCAATTCTCTCGGTGGAGGAAGTGTATTGGGGACATGAAAAATCTTCTGAAACCTTCCCAATAAGTCATGTAATTGTGCTGATTGTTCCTCAGAAAGGTCACTTTCCCTTGGTTGTTCATTCCCTTCGACCTGGTGTATGAGTAATGCAAGGTTGTGTTTCCTCAATAGTTATTGAGCCTTCCTTCCCATTCGAAATATATGCAGCTTTTGTAGTGTGCAAACCATGTAGAATAACGTCCTTCCCTTGGTGTTTGAAGGTTTAACCTTTCTTTAAAGTCTCACTACACTGGGCCCACCTCTTAGGGCCATTTGGCTCCCAACACCAGGTCATAATCGTTCAGTGGTATCACATGGAAATTGACTGTAAATCCATGTTTTTGCATCTCTACTGTGAGTGCCTTACATATTCCCAGACTTTTCATCTTGCAACCACTCGCTACCCCAACTGCCAACCTAACTTTGTCATCGAGAAGCTGAGAAAATTGTCAGTACTATTCTCATGGTTGATCAGAATGTTGACTTTATGCAATTTAAGTTTCCCAACTATTCTCATGGTGTCAGCTGACATCCTCCCATTGATGGCTCTAACTGAAATCTCTAGTTCAGTATCCCCTGCATCTGATAAATCCTCATTTCCTAAACCTTCTTCTTACCAATTCAGATCAATGAGAAATAATTTTTTGCAATTATGTCTTGGTGAGTACTTCTCATCGCACTTATAACATAGTCCTTTTGCTCTTTTCTCCTTGAGCTCTTCCCAATCATCTTTCTGATCTGAGGTTGTGTTTTCTTTGGTTGTTGTCATACATGTGCCTTTGTCTCCTTCAGAAGTGTTTTGTCCCTACCTCTGGATTTTACTAGCGGACCCTGTCCAATTCCTCCTCCTATTAAGCCAACGCTCACACTTCTTAGACATTTGGGATGCATCGGTCAGAGTTTGAGGTCCATAAATTTCTAATTCGGCCCCAATACTAGGAATTAACCCACTGATAAAACAAGATACTAACTAGTCCTGTGGTAATCCTCTGTTTTTCCCAAAGCAGTTTCCAATATTGGGCCCTTTGGGCCCCCATCCAAACTCTAAAACTACTGTTAGGCCTTTCGGGCCCCTAAAAAGGACTTTAAATAACCAAAAAAACTCACAATAGGTGTCACTGACCTCTCTTAATCCAAAAGCTAGCTTAAGAATTAAGGTTTTCCCATTAGTTTATATACAAGTCACCAACAACCTCTACGACCGATGTGAGACAAACCCAACAACTCCCCTTCACACTATGATACACTCCCCTTAAATCAGATGACACCCATCCATAGTTGCATGAATCGGAATCGAAATCAGAATCAGTTTTACAAGGAGTCGGAATCGGAATCGGAATCGGAATTAGTCTGAATCGGCTAGGAATCGGTTCAGTTGAATCGGCCTGAATCGGTCGTATACGAAAATTTGCCAACTCATAACAGAAATACCTGAAATACATAATTATATAATTCTCAACATAAATACATAAATTTAAATATTTATACAACAATCATAAAGGTATGTAATTATGACAATACAATGGTAGAGTCATACCTGAAAGAACAAATAAGAACATACCTGAAAGAACATACTCTTTATGTAATTCAAATAAGAGCAAACCTGAAAAACATACTCTTTATATAATGAACACAATTTCACATAATTACATACCTAAAAGAGCATCATAATTTATCATCAGAATACCACAATGTCATAAGTATATACACTATGTTCATATATTATCATCTGTGTTCTATCAAATAATAACAACAAGACATTAATACAAGTCCAAAAAATGAATCTTCAGCACAATTTTACATAGTGATTACTAAATCATCTAATTCATCATCTGAAGCATCTTCGGAGTCTGAATTATTATCACCAATGGGAAGAGTAGAACTATCATTTGCATCAATACGAGACCCTGTGTAAAAGGAGGCATAGAACTCCCACTCATATGAAGTCCCTCTGGTTCAGGAGGCAAAGACAAACCATCAGACGTAGTTGACTTAGAGCACCCAACACTTTGCTCCCGAACATCCATCTCTTCCATATCTGAGTCATTCAAACCATATGACCCTATTTCTTTTCTAATCCTTTGTTTTTCTTTCTTGGCCTTTTCCACACCTTTGAAACAATCTTTTATTTTTTGTGCATTTGCTTTAGGAACTTTCTTACAAGGAGCAACATTTCCTTTGAGTCCAGCAATATGTTGCTTGAAGCGATATACCCCTCCACTTATGGTTTTTCCGTAAAAGTTACAGATGACTTGCTTCTTAGATGCATCAATTGGTGTGCCATATTCCCATCCAAAATCCATCTTCCCTGTGACTGATATCTCGAAATTTTGATAACTTCAAATGACTCTGTAGTTAAATTTGCAACACTAAGAAAATGACAGGTATAGTGGACATTCAGTTAACGAGTGCAAGCAAACATAGTAGACATTCAGTTAACGAGTGCAATCAAACATAGTGGACACTCCGTTAACACATACACACATCAAGGTTACTTAAATATTGGTCAAAGAAAGAATCATCAATATGAATCCAAAATATTAGTGTATATATATATAATCTACCGTATGCTATAGTTGGCGTGGTTTGGAACTCCTGCCACACGCTTGGGTAATAAGAAAGATCAAGATTGAGAATCTTGGCAGCAAGAACAGCAGCCCCGACAGCTATATGGTGGGGCTTAAACTGCAACCAAAGAGAACTCCAGAATCTGCAATGGCATGTATGAGTTCATTCTACAACTCCTATGGGTAGCATAAAACACAATAAAAAACCTAAACTACCATTACTAGCAGCTGCACAAACAAATAGCACACCCAACGAACTGTCATCATCAATCGGACCACTACCAAGCAGATTTTCAATTCATAAATTCATGTCAAATGAGGAAAGGACGTGTACCTTTTTTGCTGGTTTGATTTTTTGAAAATGCATTCTGCATGGTGCCACATCTGTTACATGTCAATCTCATACACTCACACAACAATAAAACAAAAGAAGAAGAAGACTAACTGCTTCTCCTCCGGAAATGTGAAACCAATCAACACATACTGATTCACTGAATTATGTGAACTTCGTCAAGCATTTTCATCAAGCATCCACCTTTTTCAACTAGGTTAACATCATTCACCAATGCCGACAGCAAAATTGAAAGAAAGAACATGTTTTCTCAATCAAATGGTATCCCATTCACATAGACAACAAACTGAACACCAAGGCAAAGACAACAGAAAAGTTAAACTTTCGTTACTGCAATCACAAATACACATCGTTCTTGTAAAAAAAAAAAAAGCTAGCACAATACACTCATCTAGCACATATTCGCACATCAATTAGATACTACAAAAACCGTCAATTACAGTTCCTAAAAACCCTAGCATATTAACAGCAGCACACCAAAAAATTAATCATCAATCGGACCACTACCAAGCAAATTTTCAAGACTTCCAAACTATATTCGCACATCACAATTTGCACATCACAATCTGCACATAGCACATATTCGCACATCACAATTTGCAGCACACACAGTTAATTTAACGAAATCCCAAATCAGCAATAAAAAAATCCTAAATCCGCACAAAATTTCAATTTGGACATCACAATTTGCACATCAAAATAATCAATTAGCACATCATAGATAACAATTCGCACATCACAACATTCAATTTCAATAAAAAAATCCAAATTTACCCAAATTTTGGTGCGGCCGCCGATTCCACCCGAAGCTCCTCGCCTTTGCGCTCCACAGCACACTCCACAGTGCTGTCGGCCGGCCACCTGTCGGAGGCAGAGTTGCGAGGGCGGTGGCGTGGTCGGAAGGTCGGGCGGAGCTGAGGTCGGTGGAGGGCGGCAGCGTGAGCGCGACGGCGGAAGCGTGGGGGAGACGGGTATGATTTTAGGTTTTTAAAATTAAAATTACCATTTTACCCATGCTTAAATAATTTAATAAAAATCATACCTAGGGTATTTTAGTAATTTACCAAAAATTGATTCCGATTTAAATCGGCCGATTCCGATTCCGAGTTAAATCGGTAGGAATCGGGCGAAATTGCCCGATTCCGAGCCCGATTCGGCCCTAAAATAGGATCGGCGCAGCTGCCGATCCGATTTAAATCGGCCGATTCCACTTGGAATCAGCCGATTCGTGCAACCATGCACCCACCTAACTACTCCCCTTCACACTCTGATACACTCCCCTTAAATCAGACGACAACCACCTGGCAAACTCCTCTTCAAATCATCAGGTGGAACCCATGAAGGAAACAATAACAATCAGTATAGGCAAACCCAGCTCGAACTTGGCTCCGATATCACTTGTTAACAATCGGTGTAGGCAAACCCGGCTCGAACTTGGCTCCGAATATCACTTGTTGGGCCCTTTAGGCCCTTATCCAAACTCCAAAACTACTGTAGGGCCCTTTGGGCCCCTAAAAAACTTTAAAAGAAACTCGCAATAGGTGTCATGACCTCTCTTAATCCAAAAATTAACTTTAAGAATTAAAGCTTTCCCATTAGCTTATATACAAGTCAACAACAACCTTTACGACCGATGTGGGACAAACCCAACCTCGAAGGCATCAATGTATTCTTGAATTGATGCATATTGAGTGAGTTTGGTTAACTCAACAAATTGATTTTCATTAGGCGATGAACCAAACCTAACACAAATGGCCTTCCTAAATCTTTCCCAGTTAACCACTCCTTCCTTGTACAAAACATGATACTATCTTTAGCTTACCCCTTCAGATGAAACACAGCCATAGAAACCTGATCCTCAATCGCAATTGAGTGGAATTGAAAGTAATAATCTACATCGCTCACCCAATCGGCTGGTTCCTTCCTCACCGTTATACTTAGAAAACTCCAACAATGATTGCTTAATGAATTTAGAAGCAATAATTTCAGAATTGGGATGAGGACCAATGGTAAAAGAATTAGGATGAGGACCAATAGTAAAAGGAGTCGTACTAGTTGAAGAAGACGGGGTGTCAACCATTCTATGTATTACTGTTCGATTCAGGGCTTCCATCTGTTGTTAAATGGCAAGCAGTATCTGCTTCATCTCCCCTACCTCCAATTGCAGTTGATCCACTCGCGGATCCAATGTAGGCTCTGATACCGTCTTGTTGTAGGTCCCTTGCAAGGTGAGGATACCTCGTTCGTGTGGCTTGGGTCGGAACTTCTTTGGAGCTATGGTGGCTGTATTTGATCGTCACTTAACTCAAGATAGACTGAATTATAGAGAAAGCGGAAAAACGGTCCAGATCAATCAATAAGATGACTGATATGGGGTTGCTAAGGAAAACCCTAGACTTGGAGAAGAAGATAGAATTCCATTCCGAAATTGAATTACAGAATAACCATCCCTTTTCACCACTCCTCTCTTGTTTTTATATGAATCAACCTATAATGGTCAACTTGTCAAAACCCTAACAAATCAACTAACTGGAAAGGAAGGAGACAAAAATTTCAAAATTTAGCTGCCTTTCGCTTCACGGCTCTCCCACCGTGTTTCTTTACACATTTCAAGTCAACGTCTACTTTCACCAGTGACGATCAAATAATCTTGGATTTGACCTTGCAGAAGTTTCAGACCAGAATTTCATTGATGAAACTAGTAGCTGTGAAGTAAAGCAACTAACTAGCATCGGAAAAGGAATTGGCAGACAAACGAAGCCAATTTTTTGTCAAACAAAGACCAAGTATGTAAAATATTTTGTGGGTATATAACAAGTTGTAGGGGCACTCAAGTAATGAATACTAGTTATTTTCCTTTTCAGGTTGTGATGTGCCAATCTTTTGGACGTCGTAATAATTCGGGCATCGACAAACTCCGATAAGAGGATCAAAGGAGAAAGACTATAACAGCTTAATCCATGGAGGTGGAGATTGCTATATTTCCTTTGGGGCATTATCTACTATTAATATAATCAGACAATAGGAAGGTAGAGCAGCATTGAATCTTAACATCGCTTATGTTTGAGCTATTAAAAGTCGAGTCTAAATAAGAGTATAGACAATTTAATACTCACCTACGGAGTAATCATGGAGGTCATCGACTTGTAGTCCTCAAGCTGTATAACTTAGCAAACTTTTCAAAATTATGTAGTTATTATGGATTTGATTAGGGGAGCGTATGAACACTTGCGTTTGTGTTATTTTTCAATTAATAAAAGTTGTCTGGATGTCGCCTTAGATGCTTCCAACTTTGAATTTACGACGCAATCAATAGATTTTATTGATCATGCCCACATCTAAGGGCGGGGCTAGCAATAGTTAAAACAAAGAGGTTTTTAACAGGACGAGGATTGTTGCATTGCAGCACAGCCAAGATGGTTGTAATTGTAGCTTCAGTCGTTGATCCTAATCCAATCCACAACACTGATGTAGGCATGAAAGTTCTCCAATTAACCAGCAATGAGTGCTAGGATGAGCCATGATTTTTTTTTCCAGGCCCTGTTCCTCTGTTTTTTAGCATCACATGTACTGATGTCAAGTCGCCGCTTTCTCAATTAAAGTCGGGTCGGTCGCTGTTTACCTTCGCTACGACCGGCGTCGCTTACGCGGTTTACCTTCCTCCTGGGCACCGCCCTCGAAGACGTTTGCTTTACCATCGTTACCTTCGCGCACGTCGATCACATTTGTGCGCACGAATCAAGCCAGACCGGATATCGCCGGCGATCGTTGCCGACGCCCGTTGCCGTCGGGAACAGGTCGCAGAGGTTGTCGACGGCGGCACCGACGGCGTCGGGCAGGAGATGGAGCGACGTCGCTGCAGCGCGCGAGGAGAGGACACAGTAGATCGCCAGACTTCGATGACGGTGGCGAGGCGTACGACATCGCCGTTGCGCGCGTCGCGCAACGTCGCCGGCCAGTAGCGGCTCGCCAAGACGCGTGCGCAACACGCAGGATGGACACAAATCATAAAAAATCGACCGCCTCTAATCCCACCTCAATTCTTACCCATCTAAATTTAAAAAATTAAAAAACAATTTCTATTAACAAGGTTACGACTGCTTCTGATCACCATTCACCTCATTAATATCTATAATTTAAAATTCAAAAATACCTTCGTAATAAAATCCGATTCCGCTTCAACTCTACCTTCACCTCATACCACTTAAATTTAAAATTAAAAATACCCCTTCGCAACAAAACCAATCAAGCTAGTCACCGATTATTAAGAACAAACTTAAAAACACATACGTGACACACTTTAAAAATTAACTTCAGCTTCACCGTCAATACTTTACCACTTTGTTGGCTCAGCGAGCAACAAGAAAATACCAGCGATGGCATAACGCAGGTGGAACGAGTTCGCCCCATAAATAAAGGAGGAGGATGAAATCACAGGGTACTTCAACAAAATTTGACCTCGCTTCCACCTCCGTTATCATCACGGAACATATCCAAAAATATAAAATATAATAAAACACCCTACAACAAAATAACTTCAGCTTCAATTTACTATTTTATCCATATTTTTTATCCATTTTTTCATTTTTTCTAGATTTACCATGGATATCGATCATCAGTTGTAAGCGAATGCGCAGTGCACTTCTGTAATAAAACCTGACCATGTCCTCATCTCTAGCCCATTATTACCGAACAATTTTTCGATTTATTTCACGCTACATTTTTTACCTTATTTCATGGTGTTTTACTCTTATTTTTCCTAAATTTTTTAACACGTACTTCATAATATCGCTCCCAGTCGTGAGCGCCGTGTCAATTTCTTTAATAAGAAATTATTTTATTTTTTAAAAAAATTTATTTTGCAATACTGACCAGACGTGAGCGCTAGTCATGTTTTTATTATGAAATTATTTATTTTATTTTTTAAATTTATTTCCCAACATTGACCCGAATCACGAGCAAGTTAAGCTTTTACTACAAAATTATTTTATTTTATTTACCAACTTATTTCGCAAATACTTACCTGAGCCCGAGAACCAGGCAAGTTTTTTATTACCAAATCGACGCAAATGCATCTTCCCCTCCGTCACCAATGCTTTTTCCGACTCATCCGCTGTCTAACTGGCCGCTCTCTGCTCGAACCAACGAGTCGGCAACGCCATCGACCTCAGGCAGCCGCAGTCGCCCGTCACCAACAATGTCGCCGCGGAAAAAGACATCTCAAGTTGCTGACGATGTGGGAATGGGAGCGGCCATGACCGCAGGCGGCAGCGGCGCGGGGAGGTCGAAGGAAACGTCCGGACCGACGTCGCCCCTCGAGGCCGAAGTCGGAGGGGTCGAGGAAGACGCCGGCGCGGAGGGGGCGGAAGCGGCGGAGGGTCGGGAGCGGCGCGGAGGAAGACGCAGCGCGGGGAAGGGCGGGAGCGGTGGGGCGGCCGCCGCGTCGAGAAGGGAAGAAACAGGGGCGTGAAGAGATCAAGATTTTATCAACCACACATCATAAGATTAGAAAGCTAAAGGGAAGACAACTAACTATAGGTGGAAGATGATCAAGATAATCAAAATTGTTTCCTCACCGGATCAACATCAGTAGAATCTTAAACAAATGACTCGATTGCTTCCAAAAATCCCAACTTCATGTTCTGCAAAATCAAGATCTTTCTGAATCTTATCAGATTCACTCCTCCACGCTCATTAATTTCATTGCAATTTCTTCAGAAGCTTTCGTCAGCCAGCCCACCTAAAACAAGTTTGAACACGTTGATTATATCGTGACAAGATGGTATAGCAAAGATGATGGGAAGAGAACGTGGGAAAACTTCATACATTAGCTATAGCCGAAAGGACTAGATAATAAAACTGAGTGCTTCTACTATGCAGAGAGTTCAATCCCGCTCCACCAGAAACCATACTGCAGTAATATAGCGCTATTATGGTGAATGTTTTTTCACTGTAGAAGACCTCATCAGAAGGAAACGTTTAACTTCAAACCATTAATAACCAAGTTAGCAAAGAACGCTATCAGACGCGACGCTATTCGCTCATCATCCTGTCATTGTTTATCCACATTGTGAAAGCAGAGCGAGTTCATCACAAAGCTATCCTCACGAACAGAAATAGCACGATGTTTCTTTACAAGCACCGTCGGGATTTAGGCAGCTGTTGGATTATAATCCAACGGTTGGATCAAGTGCAGCACAGACTTTTCCTTTTTAATAAAGGTTTATTTGATAAGTACTGCACCGACTAAGAGAGCAATTAAGTACGAATTTTATTAATAAAATTCAAATTATTATAGCTTATTTGTTCATTTAATAAATAAATACATATTTATATGATATTAGATGATAATCTGTCTTATTATTTAACACATGTTTATCTTTGACGTAAGCATAGTTGGTTGTACATGCGTAACATTTTACCTAGTTTTAAGTCATTAGAACATTTATAGACATGTCAAACATGCTCATTGGTCGGCATAAAAATAGTGTAAATGAAATAAAAATTTTAAAATAGTCAATATATGAAAGTAAGTAAATTTGATATTATATATATATAGCATAATATCAACTAAATTATTTTGTAAGCATAAAATAATCATGATTGTTTTTTAATGTCAGCTTTACTTTTCTTGTATCTCCGGGATAAAAAGTGGAAAACGTTTTTATAGCAGATATATGAGTGATCCATTTGATTATAATCACAATTAATTTTAATATAAATTACAATAAGTATGTAATAAGTTTTTCTAAAAATATATTGTATATACATTATTTTTAATAAGGTTGATGGAGCCTTAGCGAACAATATTAATGCAAGAATTTATTTTCAAACATAGGGTGTGGGAGCCAACAATCTAAATGATCAATTTCAAGATTAGTTGAGCCTATTGATCAAATTATAGTTTTAAATACCATACTATACCACCTGATTATATCCTTATATTGCAGTACAACCTTCCAATCCAGTACTATTTAAGTTTTTGTACTATTTTAATTCATACGTTTTCTAATATGAATTTTGTACGAAATCTATTTTTTTGTTAAAAATACTGGTATTTTAGCTGGTATTCAATAAAATATTGATAAAAATATTTTTTACTATTTAATAAAATATCTTATTTGTAATTTTAAATTCAGGCTGGACCCGATTCATCCTAGTTGAACCAAATATATCTCGCACCAGCTTTAAATTTGGTATTTAAAATTTTGGACCTATAACACCTCAAATTCGGTTCATGCTCTGAGAACTGAATCAGAATGTCATGGGTCCCGGTTAGGTCAGCTAACCCAAGCCTAACTCCTACGGATTTACTTTTGGCCTGTCAAGATGGAAGATGTCAATCGCTATGCATGGATAACTGCACAAAAATAAACTTAACATGCTACTACATGAATAACATGTCAACCAATTCACGTACCAAATAATTACGATAAAAATCGATAATATTCGTAAAATAAGACAGACTAAGTTTTCCTAAAAGTGCAAATAAGGGCCACCTATCAAATCAACATGTATACGTGTGTGTGTGTGTGTCAATATATATATATATATATCATACATTTTCATTCACACAATTTTTTAATCTGCTCTATAATCATTTTGAAGGTTGGGTTTCGACCCACCTATGCATTCTATTTATGTTTCTCATCAATTCTGGGTCTTAACTTACTCGTTGTACTTATTCAATGTCTAAACTTATTTATTAACATGTCATCGTTAGCAATCTTTCTACTACAGCATACATTATATCACACCACATCATCATGTATTGCATTTCATTACATTATCCTTAAAATATTAAACATACTATCATCTGACATGTGTGTATACAAGAGTCCTCACTACTTCTCCATCTAGGCTGGCTCATCTTACTCATGATCATTATCTACATATATTATAAAAACATATCATTAACAAGTGTTACTGGTCCAAAAATATAATTAATATCAAATTGGCTATGAGAGCGAACTCTCATATGAAGGAAAACATTAATGTACTTCTTGTGATCTCTTTGAAGGCCACCAACTGAGGAGCTACTGGGCTACAGTCCCGGTAGCATCCCTAACTGACTATTCTGCTAATATTGATGCCTCTCTCTGCATTTTCTCATTTTATTTTATCCCTCGGGACTATTGGTATATCTTAAGCCCTCTCCTTACATTCATAATTCTTTTAGATTGAGCACGAAAGTCGAATACTCTCAGGCAGTCACCTTTAATACCCTTTAAACCACAAGTCCGGACATGCGCTTTACTTAATAGTACTCACAAACCTCTACATTTTTTAGGTGTGAGAAACTCAAATATAGAGTTGTCAAGATCCCTTGGGATTGGAACAACCTACTCACTAATCTGGAGCTCGCTTTGACTGACACGTGCACCCGCTCATGGTACGTGCAAGTCGGTTTTCCCATCTCTCGTCTCACTAAAAACTCGATAAAACTATATAGATAGGCCTAGGAAGGGATTTATACAATAGGCCCGAAGGTAACTTGTGGTGCATCTTGTTTTCGAAAACATACTTAAGGGATCTCATCCTTGAGGATTATTAATCCTGAAGATCGATTGATTAAATGACCTGGGTTAAGTGAGATTCGATAAAGCACCACTTAACTCGTTATGCAAGTATTAACACAGTACACAATAGAATAGAGCATAAAATAGGAAACGAGTCCTAACGGACCTGGTAGAAGCTCTAAGCGTGTCCTCATGCCTAGGCAGTGAGCTACTACTATGTACCTACACAACAACACGACTAAATACTAACGCCCAGCATAATGCATGAATGCTACACTCCTCATCAATCCATACAAGACAACACCTATTTACGTGCATTTAAATTCAAACTCTAATTTACTATTATCATCTGTTAATATGCATTTAAATTTAAACCAACACCTATTTACAATCACACTATTTGCATCACAATAAAATCACAAAACAATTCATTATAAAAAAGTTCGAATAAAATTCTATACCTAATCGTCAATCACGCGGCGACAGCGATAAGGTTGTGGCTATATCGAGTGAGGATCGTGGGGAAGAGGGAAGGGAGAAAAGGAGAAGGGAGTTGGATGAGGAGGATGGTTGCGGCTGGATGGTGACGACGTCAGTGGTTTGGAAAAAATAGGTGTAAAACCCTGATTTTTCTCCTTATTATATTTTTGAGGACGAAAATTCCCAAGCTAGTGAAATTGTAAAACCCTGAAAATAATTAGGTTTTTTATTTAGGGTTTTGTACATCTTAGAACAAAGCTTAAATATTATTTAATTAAATTAATTATTGGAAATCAATATTATAAATTATCAATTATAACCTTTAGCGTATCGGTACCATAATATTTGTGGATGGTTTCAAATAAGTTTTATTTGTTGAATTTTTGGGAGTGGTAGCTGTGAGTGCGATCTTACACTCATTTGCATTAACTTAATAGTCTTTTTTACTTTTTGTTATCACACTAATGGTTGGTATTTAATATAGTTATGTGTAATTATGTTCTTTTCTATAAAATTTAATGTAGTGACTTCTTGAATTCCACAAATATTCTTATAAATAAAGGAGAATTATGTGGATGTTAAATAAAGCATCATCTTGATAGTTTGTGAGCACATTTGGCTCATAAGGGAAATGCTTTAGAGAAGTTTCATTCATATTAAGATCATGTGTCATAATTGCAGGTGCCTCATCACAATTCCAGGTTCGTATAATTACTCGAATGTTATATATTTCTATTTGGGAACCTTAGTTGGCCTAAGCCCACATTCGATCACCATGCGCTAAGTACAACCGGGGTTAAAGAATTGACTCAGTCCGACACGGGGCAACACCCTTAAACTTCTTGAAAGATTATATACTTGCCCCCATACCAAAAGGGGTAACAGGGCGCAGTGGCGCAAGACGACTCATTATGCATTTGTGATACTGAGAGAGTGAGTAATGACAAATATTGGTAACTATAGGCCGTGAGCCACATAGCGTGCGTGCGCATATATGGGATTGTAGCTAGATGGGGCGGCTACCCCTCTTGGCATAGTAAGAGCTCGGCATAGGCTCATAATCACTAAAAGACTAAAATTCAGATGTTGTCGAATATATTAACTTGTTTCTTGTAATTATATGACTTAGTATTTTTATAACTAATGCGAAATTGCCTCTGCAGGTGTGAGGGTGGAAGGATGGTAGAGTCGGGACAACTGGAGGACTCTATTATTGGACTTTTGATTTTTTCTTATTTGTTATTACACTTCTAGATTGTTTGCATGGCAGTGGGATTTCGGTTCGGTTCATGGGTTATTACAAGTGGTATCAGAGTTGTACTTCCCACATAACCATGCAAATCAATCCTTACCTTGTTGAAAGTCTAAGAGTCTACTGTCCCGAGGGTAAATTTCTTTTATAGAATTAATTTTCATTGTTTTAGATGGTAAGTAATTATGGGTGTATACAAATGGGTTGTGGATGAACGTCAACAATGAGAGTTAATATTAAAAAAAACTATTTTTGATAGCTTCATAAGGGTGTATAGACTAGAGGGGCGTCCAATTCATTTGTTGTGGATACAATGATGTCCTAAAAACCTAGAGATTGCTCAAGGTTTAGAAGATATGAATGCTAAAGACAAGATTGGACTAGGCCAAGAGTTAAAAGTGACACGTTGAGAGGTTGGGGGTAATAACGATATTACGTTGTTCAAGATATTTCTTCCTACAAACAAAATTGATGTTGGTTCGGTGTACAAATAATTTGTATGTCACTAAAGAAAAATAACCATTAAATGATACGAAAGTTTAGATAATTGTTAATTAATTAAAAAATAATGTAGAAGTTGATAGGATGCTTTATATCATACGTTATACATAATTATGTACCTTTGTATAATAATAATAATAATAATAATAATAATAATAATAAAGTAAGAAAGAAAGAGATGAAGTAACGCCGATACTATTAATCGCGAGGGGATGTTTTGAAGAGTTGAAAATTAAAAATTTCCTTAGTGGGGATTGAGGTGCGACTTTTAGGTCTGAAACAAATTGTAAGTTGAAGGGCTAATTAAAAAGGAACCTTTGGAAGGATATGAGACCCCGAGGTATCGTGTAGGTAGTTGATTTATAGAGATATATCTGTAGCATATTAACAAGCTTCTATTGAGTTAGAGGACATTATAGAAGTGTGTTAAAGCATAGCACCAATATGGGATGGTGTGTCACTTATGTGTCATGCTAGGTGCATGTGACACTTAACCAATGAGCATATATGGGACACCAATATAATCAAAAGTGTTATCTAGGTAGTATGGGTGGTATGGGACACCTGTGCGATATGGACAACAGTGTCATGTGACATTGTGCCCCACTTTAGCTATGCATATGAGTGGCAATGCTTAAATCAAGAAAAATACACTAATTTTTCTCCTTATAACCCTATTATATTTTTTAGGATGAAAATTTCCAAACTAGGGTGAAATTAACTCAATAGTCTTTTTTAAAACTTTTTGTTATCACACTAATGGTTGGTATTTAATATAGTTATGTGTAATGATGTTCTTTTTTATGAAATTTAAAGTAGTGACTTCTTGAATTCTACACATATTGTTATATATAAAGGAGAATTCTGTAGATATTAAAAAAAACATCATCTTAATAACTTGTGAGCACATTTGGCTCACAAATGGAAGGCTTTAGAGAAGTTTCATTTATATTAAGATCATGTGTCATAGTTGCGGGTGCCACATCACAATTCTAGGTCCGTAAAATTACTCAAAATGTTATATATTCCTATTTGGGAGCCTTAGTTGGCTTGAGCCCACATTCGATCACCATTCGACAAGTGCAACCGGGCTTAAAGAATTGACTCAATCCGACACGGGGCAGCACCCTTAAACTTCTTAAAAGATTAAATACCTGCCCCTATGCCAAAATAGGTAACAGGACGCAGTTGCGCAAGACAACTCATTATGCACTTGTGATACCGATAAAGTGAGTCAATTGCAAATATCAGTAACTACAGGTTGTGGGCCTCGTAGCATGTGTGCGTATACATGGGATTGTAGCTGGATAGGGCGGCCACCCATCACGACAAAGTAAGAGCTCGGCATAGGCTCATAATCACTAAAATGTTTAATTAATGATGCTGTGGAATATATTAACTTATTTTTGTAATTATATGACTTAGGGTTTTTATCACTAACATGGAATTGCCTCCGCAAGTGTGCGCATGGAAGGATGGGTACAGTCAAGATAGCTAGAGGACTCTGTTATTGGACTTTTGATTTTTTCTTATTTGTGATTACACTTCTAGATTGTTTGCATGACAATACGATTTTGGTTCAGGTCATGGGGCTTAGATTATTTCAAATATTTTTTATATTAAATTTTATCTCATGATTTTATTTAAAATGTTGAAAATTAATAGAAAATTATTTAATGAGACACTTATTTTTATATAGTAACACTTTTCTTGTAGCTCGTAACGGGCTGGTCGTTACAATAGGTGTTGGGGGGGGGGGGTGACAAGTGGTCGGGAAGAAGGTTAGGAGTTATCTCGTAAGGTGTTGGGGGAAGAAAATGAGTGGTTGTCTCGTAATTAAAACTTGACTCAACTCCAACTAGAGAATAATAATAATAACTCATAATAATTCTAAAAAATCTAGAAAAATAGGTAAAAATCCCATAAAACATAATACACATCACAACATTATAATGACATGCTATAACTAATAACCCACTCCAAACTCCCCATAATGCGTCCTAATGCGTTATTCGGCTTAAAATAATTCTATAATTTAATTAAAATAAATAAAGAAAATCTGAAGTACTCTAATATATTATAATAACTCATTCTGCTGATGTCTTACTTATGTTATCATCATATACTTGGGCACACATAACTTTCATGGTTCATAACACAAGATTAGCCTCGGCTTGGTACGCGTGTTTTAAAATTGACCCGACTAAAAATAACGGTCGAACCGACAAGTTCAGACTATCAAACTCTGACTCGAGTCATGAGTTTACAACCTTCCCTCATTATAAAAACTTTTCCCTCAAAATTTTAAATCAAGGAGTCTTTACTCTCATAGCCATCCACTAAATTTGAAATCTGAAGCGGGATGCATGTATACCTGTCACATCTGCCGAATCCTCCAGTGCTTTAACAATTGTGGTTGTGTCCATCCCCACTGCCCATGGTAGTGCTGAAGTAGTGTTATCTGTATTCCTCTCTGATCCAAAGCTGTCTGTTCTTCTCCTGTCGTGGCAGCCATCATTCTTCTCTAATTCAGACCCCTTTATTGTTGTCTTGGTGACTGCTAACCATTGTTTTTCTGTCCCTACCTTGGTTTTGTTGGCCTCTTCGTTGTTGCAATGGGATAGCTGGAAGCATTAGTCATTGTGGCAGTGCCAAAAGGGCTGTCTGTTGGTGTTGAGTAGTCAAAAATTCTACTGCTCAATATCCTGGTTCACCACATCTAAAGCATGCGTCAGTACCCGCTTTGCATATTCCTCCTTGATGGCGTATCTAGTTCTGACATGTAGGGTGTCTGTTCTCTTGAACTTGTCCATCAATGACTCTCATTATAGTTGGAGCATCTATCGAACGTCTCTGTTGTGTCCCATGATCCAATTGATATTGTTGAGGGTGTTGTTGGGCCTGATCATAGTCTCTGTAGGGTTGGGTAGCCATGATTTTCCTAGCTTCGCTTGTGACTCGCACCCCATCTGTAACACCCTAAATCTGGTTTACACTCAAGAACCGAACCGGAATATCACTGGTCCCGGTTAGGTTGGCTAACCTGAACCCAACCCTGCGGATCGACTCTCAGCGTCTCGAGATCAAAGATGTTTATCGCTATACATTGATGAATTACTAAAAATAAACCTAACATGGTACTACATGAATGACATGAAAACCAATTTACACACCAACACCAATTATTAAAAAGTTCAAAAAAAATAAAGATATGTATAAGTACTATATTTTTCACATACACATTTAATTATATTCTATCAAAACATTTATGACATTTGGGTCTTGACCCACTTGTTCATTCTATCCACATTTCACTTTTATCATTCGACATGCATACTAATATCTGTTTCAAATCATAATATCACTATCCATTTTTATTTACCACAATCTTCATCACAAGCATTTCATTGTTCATAATAACATAATACAATTAAAATAGTCAAATCAAATATTCGGTCAGCGCATGTGGATGCGTGCAAGAGATGTCACTGCTCCTCCGCCCAGGCAGGCTCATCCTATTCATGATCATCAACTACATATATTATAAAAATATGTTAGTAAAGAGTATTACTGGTCCAAAAATATAACTAATATCGAATTGGTTATGAGAGCAAACTCTCATATAAAAGAAAATTTTTTTCTATATTTATCGTGAACATTATGAAGGGCATCTATTGAACTGAAATCATCTCTAACTGAACTGATCTGCTGCTACTGATGCTTCTCTCAGCATTTTCTTATTTCACTTTCTGGTCGCTTGGGACTACTATTATATCCTAAGCCATTTTCTTTCCTCCATACCCACTCGCATAGCATGGTTGTTGGTATTGTTCGCTTCAATTGGCACATGCGGTTGCCGGTATTTTCAGCTTCGACTGGCACATATGGTTGTCGTTATTCCTGACTTCGATTGGCACATATGGTAGTCGATATTTTCGACTTCAACTGGCACATATGGTTTTCCGTATTTCTCGGCTTCGACTGGCATATGCCCGCTTGCGTAGCATGGTTGTCAGTATTCCAGGTTCGGCTGGCACATATGATTGTCGGTATTCCCCACTTCAATTGGTACATATGGTTTTCAGTATTTCTAACTTCGACTGGCACATATGGTTGTCGGTATTCCCGACTTTGACTGGCACATATGGTTGTCGGTATTTCTGGCTTCAACTGGCACATGTCCGCTTGCATAGTACGATTGTTGAAAAATGCAAAAACTACATGTATATAGGTCTTGGTAGGGATTTATATAATAGGCCCGAAGGCAACTTGTGGTGGATCTTGTTTTCGAAGCATACTTGAGGGATCTTATCCACGAGGGTTATTTATTCGGAAAACTATTCGACTAAATGGTCCGAGCTAAGTGGGATCCGATAAAACACCACTCAACTAGTCCTACAATCTATAAAAATTAAATCACGATAAAATAGAACAATAAATCAGGGGTGAATCCTAAACGGACCTGGTAAAGCTCCGAGCATATCTAAGTGCCTAGGCGGTGAGCTCCTACTCTGTACCTAATCGTCAGTCATGCGGCGACGGTGACAAGGTTGTGGCAGGCTCGAATGAGGATCGTGAGGGAAAAGAGAAGGCAGAAACAAGAAGGAAGTTGGGTGAGAAGGAAGGTGGCAAATAGATGGTGACAATGTCAGAAGTGTGGAATAAATAGATGTCAAGGGGAAGAAAATGAGTGGTTAGTGAGAAAAATAAATGGTTAGTGAGAAAAATGAATGGTCGTTGAGAAAAACGAATGGTCATCTCGTAATTAAAACTTGACTCGATTGAAAATAATGGTTGTACCACCCAGTTCAGACCATAAAACACGGGTTTCACAATCTTCCCTCCTTATAAAAATTTTGCCCTAGAAATTTTAAATTAAGGAGGCTTCACTCTCAATGTTGTGGTTGATCACATCTAAATCATGCGCCCATACCCACTCTGCGTATTTCTCCATGACAAGGTCCATAGTTTTGACATGTTGGGTGTCTGTTTTCCTTGAACTTGTCCATCCATAACTCTCATTGTGGCTGGGCATCTATCCTATGATTCTTTTGTGTCCCCTGATTCGATTGATATTATTGAGGGTGTTGTTGTCCCTCTTCTTAGTCTTGGTGGGGTCTGAGTAGCAAAGATTTTGCTCAACTTCGCTTATGGCTTGTACCACATCCCCAAAAGTGGCAAATCTGCATTTGTACCTCTACAAATTGTGCAATGGCAGCCTCTGTTTTTGTCTGACGCCTTCTAATGCTATGGCGATTTCCACTACAATGGCTCTCCCTACGGCGGCTTACTGAGCCTGCCTCACTAGGATTTCCTGGCAGCAGTGTGGCTCTAGATCGGCTAGACACTGTCTCGCATGATTACTCCAACTCACTGATCTAATCTTGAAAATACTATCATACCTATTGGTGAGAAATCTATAAATCAAAGACAACAAGGACAGAAATATATATCTACTAGCTAGACATGGAGCAATCTCTCCACACACATCCCGTATGAAAATATCTTCCAACTGAATCAACTAAGAGTTTGCTCTGATGCCAAAACTGTAACACCCCAAATCTGGTTTACGCTCAACAACTGAACTGGAATGTCACTAGTCCTGGTTTGGTTGGCTAACCCAAACCCAACCCTGCAGATCGACTGTTGGCGTCTCGAGATGGAAGATGTCTATTGCTATGCATTAATGAATGCCCAAAAATAAACCTTGCATGCTACTGCATGGATGACATGAAAACCAATTTACATAGCAACAACAATTATTAAAAAGTTCAAAAAATAAAATAGACATGTATACGTACTATATTTTTCATATATACATTTAATTCTATCACATCAAAACATTCACGACATTTGGGTCTTGACCCACTTGTTTATTCTATTCACATTTCACTTTTATCATTCGACTTGTACACTAATATCTGTTTCAAGTCATAATATCATTATCCATTTTTATTTACAACAATCTTCATCATAAGCATTTCATTATTTATAATAACATAACACAATTAAAACAGTCAAATCAAATATTCGGTCGGTGCGTGTGCATGGGTGAAAGAGATGTCACTATTCCTATATCCAGGCAGGCACATCCTACTCATAATCATCACCTACTTATATTATAAAAACACGTTAGTAACGAATGTTACTGGTCCAAGAATATAACTAAATATCAAACTTTCTATGAGAATAAATTCTTATATGAAAGAAAATATTTTTCTATATTTATCGTGAACACTTTAAAGGGCATCTATTGAACTGAAATCATCTCTAACTAAATTGATTTGTTGTTGCTGATGCCTCTCTCAACATTTTCTCATTTCAGTTCCCGGTTCCTTGGGACTACTATTATATCTTAAGCCTTTTTCTTTCCTCCATACCCACTCGCATAACACGGTTTTCAGTATTTTTGGCTTCAGCTAGTACATACGGTTGTCAATATTTCCAGCTTCGACTAGCACATACAGTTGTCTGTATTCCCGGCTTTGGCTGGCACATATGGTTGTTGGTATTTTCGGCTTCGACTGGCACATGCTCGCTTGCGTAGCATGGTTGTCAGTATTCGCAGCTTCAACTGGCACATATGGTTGTCAGTATTTCCGGCTTCAACTGGAACATATGGTTGTCAGTATTTACAGCTTTGACTGGCACATATGGTTGTCAGTATTTTTGGCTTCAACTGGTACATGTCCACTTGCGTAGTACGGTTGTCAAAAAATGTGAAAACTACATGAATATAGGTCTTGGTAGAGATTTATATAATAGGCCCGAAGGCAACTTGTAGTGGATCTTGTTTTTGAAAACATACTCGATGGATCTCATCCTTGAGGGTTATTAATCTAGAAAACTATTCAACTAAATAGCCCGAGCTAAGTGGGATCTGATAAAACACCACTCAACTTGTCCTACAATCTGTAAAAATTAAATTACGATAGAATAGAACAATAAATCAAGGGTGAGTCTTAAACGGACCTGGTAGAGGCTCTGAGTGTGTATTAGCGCCTAGGTGGTGAGCTCCTACTCCACACCTAATCGTTAGTCATGCAGCGATGGCGACAAGGTATGTGGCTGGCTCGAGTGAGGATCGTGGGGAAAAGAGAAGGAAGAAAAAGAAGAAGTTGCGTGCGGATGGTGGTGGTTGGATGATGACAGTGTCAGAAGTGTGGAATAAATTGATGTTAGGGGGAAGAAAATGATTGGTTAGTTAAAAAATGAATGGTTAGTGAGAAAATGAATGGTCAGTGAGAAAAACAAAAGGTCGTTTCGTAATTAAAACTTGACTTGATAGAAAATAACGGTCCAACTACCCAGTTTAGACTATAAAACCTTGACTTGAATCACGGGTTTTACAACATCGCCAAAAATGGTAAATCTTCTGTCAAATAGTGCTAGATGAATCTCACAGTGTAGACCTTCATAAAAGCATTTGACTCTTTATTGTTTTGTCGGCACTAGATCAGGTGCAAATCTTTCCAATGCTATGAATCGTGCCTCATACAGTGCCAAAATTAAGGTAGTCTATCTAAGTGTTTAAAAGTCATTTTCCTTCCTCTTCCTTACATTAGAAGGAAACTATTTTCTATCAAACTCAGTTTTAAATTAGTCCCATGTCACATCCTGAGGTTGCCTACTTGTAAATGTGGGGGCCATGACTAAATCCCACTATATTCTAGCCTCATCCTATAACGCTTCAGTAATAGCCCATATGCGGTGCTCCATTGGACATTACTTCCTAATACACCAACGGCTGATGAAATCCACAAGCAAGCTTCTTCTACATCTAGTTTTCCCATGAATGGGCGTCCTCCACTCTTCATGAACAGCCTATATTGCCACAATCTAATATTTTTATCACCTGCCGATTTGTTTGATCCTTCTCCAATCTCAAATTGCAGAAATGGTGATATTGCCCCTTTTGGAGTGCCTATTTGTACACTGTCATTTCCTGTGGGTCCACTACCCTTTGTATCCCTTCCTGCTTGAAGTGGAGTGACCAGTGGAATTGTTGTAGGAGCTGTTCCTTGACGTAGCAATGTAGGAGGTGGCAGCAGAGGGCTCATGGGAACTGCAAGCTTCCCTCATGCCTCATCATCTACAGCTAATTTCTTCTTTGTTTGTGCTATTACGAGAGCTATTTGTCATAGTTTTGTTTGGAATTCCTCCTGACTCTATTGCATCTGCATTTGTACCTGTGCCAACCGTGCAATGGCAGGTTCCGTTTTGGTCTAACGGCTTCTAACGTTGTGGCAGCTTCCACTACGATGGTTGCTGCTACGGCGGCTAACTAAGCTTAGCTCACTAGGATTTCCAAGCTATGGTGTGGCTCTAAATCGGCTAGACACCTTCCCGCTGTGAACATGAGTAGGGTTAGCTTGTCTAGGAGAAGGAGATAATGGAGTTTTATTCCGAGTACTTTGAGTTCTTACCATGATTGCCCATATTCACTAATCCAATTCTGAAAATACTGCCACACTACCCATTGATGAGAAATCTATAAATCAAAGATAACAAGGACAGAAATATAGACCTGTCAGCTGGACTTAGAGCAATCTTTGCACACACATCACATTTGAAAATATCTTCCAATTGAATCAACCGAAAGTTTGCACTAATACCAAAACTATAACACTTCAAATGCTAGAGAATTGAACCAAAACGTTACCTGTCCTGGTTAAGTCGGCTCTAATCCGACGTCTGCAAATATTCTCTCAGCTTTTAAAGATAGAAGAAATCAATCACTATGCATGGATGAATGCACAAAAATAAACCCAACATGCTACTACATAGATGGCATGTCAACCAATTCACATACTAAATAATTACAATGAAAATTGATAAGAATTGTAAAATAAGATGGACCAAATCTCCCCTAAAAGTGCAATTGAGATCCACCCTATCAAATCAAAATGTATATGTATGTATATATATATATATATATATATATTTCATTCACACAACTTTCTAATCTGTTGTATAATTATTTTGAAGCCTGAGTTTCGACCCACCTATGCATTCCATTCACATTTCTCATCAATTATGGGTCTTGACTTACTTGTTGTACTTATTCAATGTCTAAATATATTTATCGATATGTCATCGTTACCAATCTTTCTACTGTAGCATACATCATATCACACAACATCACCATGTATTGCATTTTATTACATTATCCTCAAAATATTAAACATGTGTGTATGCAAGAGATGTCACTGCTCCTCCATCCTGAACTAGCTCATCCGACTCATGATCATCACCTATATATATTATAAAAACATGTTAGTAACGAGTGTTACCAGTCCAAAAATATAACTAATATCGTACTGGCTATGAGTGCAAACTATCATATGAAGGAAAATATTCATATACTTCTCATGAACTCTATGAAGGGTACCAACTGAGGAGCCACTAGGCTACAGACCCAATAGCATCCCTAGCTGACCGTTCTGCTAATGTTGATGTCTCTCTTGGCATTTTCTCATTTCATTTTCAGGTCCCTCAGGACTACTAGTATATCCTAAGCCCTCTCCTTACCTCCATAATTCTCTTGTCCCGAGTACTCTCAGGCAGTCGCCTTTAATACCCTTTGGACCACAAGTCCGAACATGCACTGTACTAAATAGTACCCGTAAACCTTTACGTTCTCCGGGTGTGAAGAACTCAAACACAAAGTTGTTAGGAACCCTCGGGATTGGAATAGCCCGCTCACTAATCTAGAGACCACTTTGACTGATACATGCAGTCGCTCATGGTTTGTGCAAGTCAGTTTTCCCATCTCTCATTCACTGAAAATTATATAAACTTATATAGATAGGCCTAGGAAGGGATTTATACAATAGGCCCGAAGGCAACTTGTGACAGATCTTGTTTTCGAAAACATAATCAAGGTATCTCATCCTAGAGGGTTATTAATCCGGAAGATCAATCGATTAAATGAACCGAATTAAGTGGGATTCGATAAAATGCCTCTTAAATCGTCCTGCAAGTATTAACACATTACACAATATAATAGAGCATAAAACAGGAAACGAGTCCTAACGGACCTAGTAGAAGCTCCGAGTGTGTTCTCACGCCTAGGGGGCAAGCTTCTACTACGTACCTACAAAATAAGACTAAATACTACCGCCCAGTATAATGCATGAATGCTACACTCCTCATCAATATATACAAGACAACATCTATTTACATGCATTTAAATACAAACTCTAATTTACTATTATCATCTGTTAACATGTATTTAAATTTAAACCAATACCTATTTACAATCACACCATTTGCATCACAATAAAATCATAAAACAACACATTATCAAATAAAATTAGATAAATTCTATACTTGATCATCAGTCACGCGGTGATGGCGACAAGGTTGTGGCCAGCTCGAGTGAGGATCATGGGGGAGAGGGAAGGGAGAAAAAGGAGAAGGGAGTTGGGTGAGGAGGATGGTGGTGGCTGGATGGTGACGGCATTAGAGGTTTGGAATAAATAAGTGTCGGGGGGAGGGTGGGGGGGGGAACGAGTGGTCGGGAAGAAGGTCAGAAGTCATCTCGTAAGGTGTCGGGGGAAGAAAATGAGTGGTCGGGGAGAAAAACAAGTGGTTGTAACACACCAATTCGGCTCGAGGGGATGGACTAGATCATGATATTATAATTTAGAAGCTACTAGTTGGGCTATCGGATACAGACTTTACGGAAGCATATCTCAACCATCCGTGGAGGCTTAAGACGGACACCAAGCTTGGTTTTCATAGGATGTGTGAAGAGTTCGTACAACAAAGGTGAATTTCAGACTTAAAGGATTCCTATATGAACACCCCTAGACATAACAGAGGTAGAACCACCCCTATGACTATGAGTGGTGACTTTAAAAATGTGATGATCTCTCCCAACTATAGAAGAAGCGCACCCCCGGTATAGTTTTGAGGTTGCATGTTGTTGCATGTATCATATTCTTACTACTTAGTTCAAGTGATTGGCTTAGGTCTTCGCATTAGTTACATAAAGATGATGCGAGTATTTAAACAAGGGTCATGGTTACCTATTCCACATGCCCTATGCGAGCAATAATTAAAGAGTTAGAGAATTACACAGCATCATCGAATATTAGGGCATTAACCGGACTTCACGTGTGTAACACCCCAAATCCGGTTCACACTCGTGAACCAAACCGGCATGTTACAGGCCCCGGTTAGGTCGGCTAACCCGAACCTAACTCGTGCGGATCCAATCTCGGCGTCTTAAGATGAAGATACAACTTGTAATGCATGGATGAATACACAAACCTAACATGGTACTACATGAATGACATGCAAGTCAGAGTACACACCAAACAATCCCGATAAAAATTAATAAAAGTTTTGAAATATAACGGACAGAATTTCCCCTAAAAATGTAATTAGGGGCCACCCTGTCAAATATACATATAAAAATATATGTAACCAACTATCAAATAATTTCATTCACACAGAATCTAATCTACTATACACTCATTGCTGAAGCTTGGGTTTCAACCCATCATACTTTTGCTGCGCTACTCTGATCATTTCATTTCATCTCATTGTCATGCCTCAAACATTTACTCATAGCATGTTTATAAAATAATATCATAAAAAAAACATTAAACATTCAATCACCCAATGTGTGTGTGCAGAAGACCTTATTGCTCCTCCGTCCTGGCCGGCCCATCCATCTCGTGCTTATCACCTACATATATATAGGAAAAACGTCAGTAACAAGCGTTACTGGTCCGAAAAGAAAATAACTATAACAAACTGGCTATGAGAGCAAACTCTCATATGAACGAAATCATCATCTACTCCACGTGAACACTCTGAAGGGCACTACTGAGGAGCCACTGGGCTGCAGACCCGGTAGCATCCCGAACTTACTGCTGCTGCTGGTACTGTGCTACTCTCAGCACTTCTTTTTCAGTACTTCTCGTGAAACTTTATCCTAAGCCCTCTCCTTACCTCCATATTTCTCCTGGCCTTGAGCACGAAGGCCGAGTACTCTCAGGCAGTCGCCTTTAGTACCCTTTGAACCACAAGTCCGGACATGCGCTGTACTAAACAGTACCCGTAAACCTCCACGTTCTCCGGGTGTGAGGAACTCAAACGCGGAGTTGTCAGGATCCCTCGGGAATGGAACAGTCCGCTGGCACTAATCCAGAGCCCGCTTTGACTGTCACGGCATCCTCTGCATGGTACGTGCAGTCGATTTCTCCATCTCTCGTCTCACTGAAAACGCGAAAACTACATATATATATATAGGGCTGGGTAGGGATTCATATAATAGGCCCGAAGGCAACTTGTGGTGGATCTTGTTTTCGAAATCAACCTCGAGGGATCTCATCCTCGAGGGGTTATTAATCCGGAAAATGTTCGGTTAAATGGCCCGAGTTAAGTGGGATCCGATAAAACGCCACTTAACCCGTCCTGCAGGCAATAAATTAAACATACAATAGAAAGAGTAAATCAGAGACGAGTCCTAAACGGACCTGGTAGAAGCTCCAAGCGTGTCATCGCGCCTAGGCGGCAAGCTCCTACTCCGTACCTACACATCAAAACTAAATACTAACGCCCGCTAACTAAATGATGCATCAAACTCAATAACATCACAATCGCAATGCAATCATTCATCAACATAACAATCAGAAAATCATAAAAATTAATTAATCCTAGCTCATCCTATTTATACTAATTTTATTACATGTCTGTAACTTATGTCGTGGTCACTTATCATGCTCTGACCTGATCTACTTCATTAGACTACTTACTGTTCATTCGCAATTACCCAAATCATACAATCATCCTTTTACTCATAATTAGGCATTACTCATGACGGTTAATCAAATCTAGCATACTGTGCTAACATTCATCATGACAACTAGTTAATTCTAGCATGCTATGCTAACAATCATATTCAATTTTAAATAACTCAATCGGAGGTAATTATACCTCACGTCGTCGGCAATCGGCGACGGCTAGGGTTCCGTCGCGCGTCTCGGAGCTCGAATTCGGCGCTCCTCGGCGTCCGACGTTCGATCGGGCTCCACTGGGTGAGCCCCGCGGAAGATCCGGTGGATTCCGGCGAATCCCAGAAATTCCGATTTTTCCGGCGGTTTTCCGGCGACTTCCGGTGGTTTTCCGGCGACAATCGCCGGCAGCGTCTACTGGTCGGAAAGGGGTCGTGTTGGGTACCCTCGGAACCGGCTCGGCGGCCCCGACTCATCTATGACCTCAGCGTGGCCAATGGAGGCGGTGGCTCGCCGGAAAACGGCAAAACAGAGGCCGGCCGTGGTGGTTGCTAGATCTGGCCGGCCACGGCGGCGACGGCCTCCGCTCCGGTCAGGAAGCGTCACTAGGTGGTCGAGGGTGCTGAGGCGACCACCTGATCGTGGTGGCGATGCTCGCCGGCGGCGGAATCGGCGACGCGACCGAAATGTAGCCGCGGCGCTAGGCGAGCCGATTCCGACGTTGCGGCGGCCTGGCAGCGGCCGGGGCTGGTCGGGGCGGCACGGCGACGCCGTGGCGGAGCTGGGCGGCGACGATCGGCGGCCGGGCGGCGCCGACAGCGGCGGCGGCGACGCTGCACAGTGGCGGCGTCGGGGTTTGGTTTGGGGAAGAAAAGAAGGCGCTGTGTGGTGGCAAGGTCGTAAATATTACTTGACTCGTCTCCGGCTCGAGTCAAGTATAATAACTAAGTCGTATTAAATCCTAAAAAAATTCATAAAAATCGGGAAAAATCCCGTAAAATCAAACAACACCACAATATTATAATGATATGCTCTATGACTAACAACCCACCCAGACTGCCCGAACGCGTCCTAACGCGGTAAACGGCCTAATACTAATTCTACGATCCACTATATATAAAAATAATAAAAAAAATGACTGGCATACTCTCATATATCTGATAACTCATTCTGTTCTGCTGTGTTCATGACGTTATCATCATATACTTGGGTACGCATGACCCTCATAGCTCATACACGCGACTGGCATCGGCTCGGTACACGTGTCCTGAAACTGACTCAACTCGAAAAAATAACGGTCGACCCGACCGGTTCTGAATATAAAACCCTAACTCGAATCGTGGGTTTAACAACGTGGGTCTTCAAGTGGTGTGAACCGTAAGCTCCTCTACCCACATTACTCTAACACACAAACAGCTGCAACCAAATACTTTTCATGTACCTAACTTAACTCCTTGTCATGTTCCAGGACTCTGGGGCTTATATACCTTATAGACGATGGTTAGCCTTGCCCCAAAGTATTATAACTCCATAGTGAAATATAATAAGACAAAGATACAACATGCTAGCATAACCATCATTGCATATGTCTAAATCGTACAAGGTTCACATAGTTAGGGCATATGCCTGCCATATAGTCATATACAAAATACATAGTTAGGGCATAGCCTGCACCTAGGCTGGCCAATGCAAGGGAACCTCACCTTCATGTAATAGAAAACCACGTCAGTAATCAAATGAATTTGATTATTGGTCCGAATAACATTGTGAGATCCCTCAACTTAGTCCCACATCTAATACCTACTGGGAGAAGATCCTGTTTATAAGTGGGAATGGATTATAGATCTTTAACTTTCGGGGTACCCATTTTAAAGAAATGACTTGGCCCATTACGTTGCACTTTGAGCTGGGTCGTTACAAATGGTATCAGAGTCGACCTAGTTCCGTGTTAGATGGTGGGCTGGATTAGAAACGTTGGCTAGGCTGCCGGTCACGGGCCAGAAAGGTCGTGGGCTGGGGCTAGCAACGGGCCAAGAATAGGCATTTTGGGGACGAAATTCCCTAAGGTGGGTGGATTGTGAGATCCCTCAACTTAGTCCCACATCTAATACCTACTGGGAGAAGATCCTGTTTACAAGTGGGAATGGACTAGAAATCTTTAACTTCCGGGGTACCCATTTTAAAGAGATGACTTAGCCCATTACGTTGCACTTTGGGTTGGGTCGTTACAAATGGTATCAGAGCCGACCTAGTTCCGTGTGAGATGGTGGGATGGACTAGGGACGTTAGCTAGGCTGCCGGTCACAGGCCAAAAAGGTCCTGGGCCGGGGTTAGCAACGGGCCAAGACTAGAAACATTGGCTAGGTTGCCAGTCACGGGCCAGAAAGGACGTGGGCTGGGGCTAGCAACGGGCCAAGAATAGGCATTTCGGGGACGAAATTTCCTAAGGTGGGTGGATTGTGAGATCCCTCAACTTAGTCCCACATCTAATACCTACTGGGAGAAGATCCTGTTTATAAGTGGGAATGGACTATAGATCTTTAACTTCCGGGGTACCCATTTTAAAGAAATGACTTGGCCCATTACGTTGCACTTTAGGCTGGGTCGTTACAAACTACCAGTAAAATAGCAATCTGGTAAATAGGTATTCCATTACCCACGAAAACTTATGAAACTTCAAAATTGACTCACACTGGGTGGTAAGCAAACATACTTAAACAAGTGCCAGCTCAGATGCACAGCTCATAATTATATTCATACATACAACACTTACGCCCATACACCTTCCATATTACCCGCCACGGTACTCGAGTGGCAAAAGGAATAGTTAAGTTAGTGCTACAAATTTTGGAAATGTGTTGCATTATGCAGTACCCTCATACACCGCACTACCTCAGGATTTGAAGGCGTACTAGTGCAATTCATACATATCTACACACCGCTCACTCTCTTATTCGTGAAATCTGTAAAAATACACGTACTTATATAATAGGTTTAGGGAAGAGGCTTATATAATATATTTATGTAGCTTCAATTCGAAAACCAACAAGGGCTAAATGGCCCGACATCGGAGGGATCCAATAAAACACAGCCGATGTTGTCCTATGTCAAAAACACGGTTAAACTCGACACGCAGGGAGTCAAGCAAAGATCAAGCAAAGGAAAGTCCTATGGACCAGGATGAGTAGAGATTCATATTCTAGTCGGTGAGCTCCCCCGTGATACCTAGCATGGAGGAGGAACTGAATAAGAATTGGGTCACATCAGCACACAAAATGAGGCAAAGCTTCCACACAAGCTCAACCACTTAACATCACTTAATTATCTTAATTAAGTCCTAAGTGAAGTGCTAAACCTTATTAGGATTTTGGTTTCATGTTTATTTAGTAGGTTTAATCAATTCTAGGGTTTTTAACCAAATGGGCTTACCAGACAATTTTTTGGACGGGCCTAACAATGTCCAAATGGGCTGAAATATGGATGGGTTGTCCCTTACACTTTAAGGTTTATAGGTAAATTCTACCATGGCTGGCCCATGGGCCAATCAAGGGGAACAAGACCCATTAAGCTTACCCTAAGGGCTGGAACAGTTTTCCTGTGCTGCGCACCAATTCTGTAACTAATGGCTCATGGGCTAGAAGACTCCAAATGGGCTTGGGTCAATGGGCCTAGTTAGCTAACACACTGAGCTTGAGCCCAGTAAGATCTAGGCTAAATTTACTGTGTAAATAGGCCTAAGTGGATTTTATAACTGGATGGACTGTTTCTGGAGCTATCTGGAGCCTAACAAATTTGAAATTTACAAATAAAATTGGGAACCTACCTAAATCATCCCAAAATTGGTCACAGTGCTACTGAGACATATTGTAAGGTGTGGACCAAGTTTTACTAAAATCCAATACCGTTAACCAATTTTAAGGTAATTTACAACTGGAGTAAAAAACTGGGGTTTTCACCCAGCATCTTCATAGTATCCCGGTAAACACCTCATAAACACACATAGATGATTTTTAAACATTCCAAAATTTTATATATTTTAATTAGAAAATTATTGAAGTATCATATAGTTTTAAGAGATTTTATTAGTTTAAAATTTGTGGCTTAAAATATCACACAATCACAGATCATGCTCATAGTCATAACACACAGGAAATACAAGACGTACTTTTGGGTTATGTTCATGATTATTTCATGATTATATTATGATTAAAATTTTACCAAGAACTCATAAAATTACTAGGAAAAATATGGTATGCTGTGCATCAATAGATGCTATAGGTCAAAGAGTAAAAATTCGAGAAAGGAGTATTTATATCACTATAACAGTCCAACTTGCCACCTTTCCTTAATTTTTCCCCTCATACATGCAAATTCTAGGGCATGGCAGGTAAAACACCCAACATAAAAGTTGTATATCTACATGTTTTGAGTGAAAAAAAGAATCATGTAAATGGAACATCAGAATGGCAAGATATGATTTTTATACTGAAATGGTACATATCAGTGACCTACGTGCATTGCAAAAATCATATCTATTTACTTACTTGGATAAATATAATAAGTGGGTACTCAAAATTCTCCTAACGTTCATATATACATGGTAAAAATGTTCTAAAAATAAATTCATAGAATCATACAAGCAATACACATCAAACTACAAGAAACAGTGGCATCCCAAACCTGATGCTAATTAGTGAAGACCAAGGGGAGGTCTTTTGAGACATCCAACCTCAAAGCCTACCATCCAAGGATGCTAGGAACATGGAGGGGGTTTCTTGGAGCTGCAAGGAGGAAGAAGGCCAAGGAGAGTAGAAGAAAGTGGTTGGAGGTGGGAAGGGAAGGATAAATGGTGAAAATGTGAGGGAATGGGTGGATTTTATAGAAGAAAGATGGTTAGTTTGGTGATGTCATCGGTATGGGTACCATACCTAAAAATTGTGGGTTGGCTTAGTGATGTCACAGAGGTATGGGTGCCATACCTATAGAGGTATGGGTGTTATACCTATAGAGGCATGGGTGTCATACCTATAGAGGCATGGGTGCCATACCTATAGAGGCATGGGTGCCATACTTGTGGAGGTATGAGTGTCATACCTATAAGGGTATAGGTGCCATACCTATAGGGGTATGGGTGTCATACCTATAGGGGTATGGGTGTCATACTTATAGGGGTATGGGTGTCATACCTATAGATGTATGAGTTGGGTTAGCTAAAGAAGTATAGGTTGGGTTAGCTAAAAGAGGTATGAGGGTTATTTCCAACCCCAAAAACTTAGGGTTTTTACCCTAAAGCGATCGGGTCCACCTCAAGAACTACACTGTAGGTCCCAAAAGGGGTTATGACAGTCTGAATGGTTATCGAACACATGGTAAGAACACAAAAGACATGCAAGGGACATGGTCCTAACATCTTACTATATACGATTAAATTGGACCAAAATTAAATAGTCGGGTGTGCCATATCCAAATAGGCATACTGAACGTCGAAAGAAGCTAAGGCTGGGCAAGTTACAGTATATCATATACAAACCATTGTCAAACAGACAGTAAAAACCCTCAGGCGGACAATCCGGGTTTTATAGTGGTCATCTCGTAATTAAAACTTGACTTAACTCCAACTCGAAAAAAATAATACTAGCTCATAATAATTCTAAAAAAATCCAAAAAATAGGGGGAAATCCCATAAAATATAATACACGTTACAACATTATAATGACATGCTTTATAACTAATAACCTACCCAAACAGCTCGTAACATGTCTTAATACGTTATTCGACCTCAAAATAATTCTACGATCTAATTAAAATAAATAAAGAAAATATGGTGTACTCTCATATATTCTGATAACTCATTCTACTACTACCTTACTAATGTCATCATTCTATACTTGGGCACACATGACTCTCATGGTTCATAACACAAAATCAGCTTTGGCTCGGTACGCTTGTTCTGACATTAACCGGACGGAAAATAACGATTGAACCAACCAGTTCAAACTATAAAACCCTAACTTGAGTCATGGGTTTTACAGGACCAAACACCCATTCCTATTCACACAAATAGTCTATATGCCAATTTTTTGCATTTGTATGAGCAATTAGCCACACATTTAGAGGTCATCATGTATGAAATTAATCTATTTAGGCTTTGTTTAATTAATATGAAAGAGACATAAATTTTATAAAATCTATACAAAGTATTGAATTTTTATTAAAAAGTTATCTATATTTTGAATATGTTATGTTAAAGATGCAAGTAAGACTTTACGCCAAGAGGTCCCCTTTAGAAATTTTATTTTCATTGATTTATTATCAAAAACATAATAAAAATGGGGGAATTTTTCTGTGAAGAGATTTTGCATCTTATGTTTACATTATAATTAACTTTTTATACATTATAATTAAAAATATTTATATATTTTATATATTGTTAATGCCAACCGAACGGAGATTTAATATATTGTTAATATATGCAAACCAAGGTACTATCGTTTGCATAGATAGATTTTACTAATATTATTACTTCCATGCATAGATAGATCATGAAGTCTTATTATTCTTAGGGATCATTGTTGGGCCATTTTTGCCCCCCCTAAAAAACTTATAACAACTAAAGGAGAGTCGTAATAGGCGTCATAGATTCTCTTAATCCAAAAGCTAGTTCAATGAATAAACTTTTCTCATTAACATATATACAACTCACTAACCACATCAATGATTGATGTGGGATAAACCCAACAATCTGCCCTTCACATATAGGCGACTCTAAAACTATCATCATCTAAAAATCTTCCTTTCATTAGATGGAACCTACATATCATCACGTGATAAACTCCCTTTAAATCATCAAGCGGAACTCACGAAGGAAAATATCAATAATCGGCGTAGGCAAAACTCCAAAGCCCATTTATTTCTAATACCATTGTTGGGCTCTTTGTGCCCCCAAAAACTACTTATAACGGTCAAAAGAAACTTACAATAAACGTTATAGGTCTCTTTTAATCAAAAAGCCATCTAAATGAATAAAGTATTCACATTAGCCTATATATAAGTGACTAATAAATTAACAATCGATGTGGGATATAAACTCAATAGTCTTGATTAACCAAAACATATAACTTTTATAACTTGAAGACTTTAAAACAACTTGATACAATAATATGATTTATTTACATAGAGAGAAGCTTGATAATTTGTAGGGCTTTTCTTTAGCCAAAAGAGAAACTAGTTAAAAAGTAAGTTTAACAATATAGAAACCAGATTTAGCAGCATATCTAGCCAAATGATGTCAAACTTGATAATTTATAGTCGGAGTATCCTAAGATTTTGGAGGACTTAATCTCCAAATAGGAAACTTCAATTAGTGAACTTCAACAAATCAAGAGCTTAAATCCAACATAGGGATCACTTACATTTAAGGGTGCCTATTGGGTCGGGTTTCTAAAAAATTTGATCAAACTAAACCTTAATTAATAATAAGGTTTTGAATAATTAATAAAAGGGTTTGGTTTGAGAGAAAAGTTTATGCAGTTATAAATGGTCGGGTTTGATAATAGACTGATGACTATCGGGTATCTGATACCCGATTCTTATATTATAATTTTAATTATGAAGATTAATACCTCATCAACTTTCTAAACTAATATTTATTAATAAAAGCATTAAATAACTTATTTGTACTTTTAAAATATTTTTTGGGGCAAATATCGTAGATGTCTAGATTTTATATTTTTCTTTAAAAAATAGACACATTTTCAAACTTGTATCACACATATCCATTTTTAAAATGTTTGTGTCAATCATGACTAAATCTCATTATTTTTTATTCAATGACAAAAATACCCATAAAAATCTCATTTTTATTCAAAACAACGATGATAATAAATAGAAGTTACAATCTTTAATTATTTTATATATCAAAATGAACATATTGGTAATGATGAATAGATTCTAAATTAAATTATTTTTTATTTATAATTTAAAATATAAAATTTTTATTTTTATTTGAAATTTTGTCAATCAAAATTCAAAAATAAACTAAAATTATAATATATATTTGGGTGTTTCAAATTTTAATATGAACTTATTAAATTTTATTAGAAATTAAAAAAATAAACAAATATATTTTAAATTTTAAGAATTATTCAAAAAATGTAAATAACATTCATCACATAGAATGTAAGAAAAAAATATGTTTATAAAAAATTGAAGTCAAATTAAGGGTATTTATGTTAATAAAATAAAAATTTATGAATGAAATATATTTAACATATAAAAATTGGCTATACACAAAATAAGAATATGGGATCTAGCTATATGTGAAATAAAAATATAAGATGTGGTTGTATCTGAAAGAAGTTTAAATGGTTGACTATTTGTGATATAAAACTTTAAAATATGATTATTTATAATATTTTTTCCTATTTTTTCAATTAGTTTCACTTTTTAAAACATGTATTATAATTATATAGTTTGAATATTTTTTTCAAGCATGTAATTTAAATAATTAAATGAGTACCCCTTTAATAAATGAGCCGTTTTAGTTTTGTCTTAATAATAAATAGTCGGGTTTCGTATTAGTGGGAGAAAATTAAACAGTAAATTGTTGAGTTTTGCTTACAAATTTAATTCAATGGTGGGTATGGTTTAGTCGGTACCTATCCAAACCGATCGATAGACACCTTTACTTAATTATATTAAGGGATTGATCTACCACATGCTTCAATATATATATGTGAAATATTAAATAATATAATAATTATTATAATATCATATTATTATATATATGAAGTCTTTTATCAACGGCATAACATAAATAGGAACCGGCTTCTGCATAGTGCACCGACAACCATAAAATTTAAAATAAAATAATTCTAATGATTCGGCCAAAAAATATAGCTTATAGCATAAGTCTTAAACGGCAAAATAACCATAGTAGTTATTATTATCATCCATGATGGAAAAAGAAGATAAAAAATTATATTTTTATGTGTGGAAAAATTACAAACATTATCAACAAGAAAATATAATATATTACATAAATCAATTTATAAGTAACGTAAAACTATTCAAAAAATGGAAGTATATCCCACCAATATGGACATGATTAGCATTGATTCAATTATAACATGTCAATAAAGTTAATTAGAATAAAGTGTAAACTGTTGTATGAAATTAAAATTATAAAGCTAACTCACTTAGGCTTTGTTTGGCTAGTATAAAAAAGAATTAAATGATATAAAATTTATAAATGGTTGACTTTACTAAAAGTAGTATATATGTAATATATTTTAAAAAGCTTAGTATATACTCATTGTATTTTGTACGTATTAAAATTAATCATAATTATAATTAAGCATGTGCTCTCTCATATACAAAAAAATCCTCTCTTTTTCTTACTTCTTGAGATAAAAAAATAAAAAAATAATTGTATGTGGGAGTACCGATAAATGACCTACTTTTACAAACTCAAAAGTAATCATGATTATTTTATAATCTCACATAAATGTGATCATACTTAATTTATTTATGAAATAATTTAATTAATATTGCATTATATATATAACATATCAAATTTATCTACTCTGTGCTTTTAGTAGGTTGATTATTTTAAATTTTCATTTCCTTTATACTATTTTTATGTCATCTAATCAGAGCCTTAGAAAATACATTTGGTTTGGATTAGTTAATTTAAACTCACACTCATTATTTTAAAGCTCAAACGGTATTCGACTTAAAATTCATATACAAAGAACTACGAGCAAAATACTTAAACAATGCTTGACTCAGCTTAGCTTGAAAATCAAACTTGACTTCTGATCAAGTTAAATTTAAGCTAACTAGTTTCAAACAAATTGAACATTAATGGAAATGTTTAACTTGGCTTGGCACATTTGCAGCCCAATATAGTGCATTCTTGTATTGGTAGAGGTGTACATTGATTCTTCCGAGTGGGCTTGGAAATAGTACACTTGCTCCACACACCTCAACCTAATTCACTTCAGATAACATAGTACTTGGGCTCTTATTCATTTAAATTGAAAATTGGACCCTTTAGGCCTTAGACATAAAAGTACCTTTGTATTTAAGTTCGCATATATCAAATGATTGTTGCATCATGTATGTATGTATTATTACAACATTTAGATCGCAGTTACAAATCAATAATATTTTTATCCGAACTCGAAGGACATATCAATCACAACTCAATGGAGGAGGTGCTTGTGCATTTCAACGATGAACCACAGCTCAGACATAATAACTAGGGGTGGTCATCGGTCGGATAGACATCGGATGAATTATTATCCGCGTCTGTCCGAAATTTTGTCGAACAAAATTTGTCCGACCGACTTCGGACATCGAATTGTCCGTTGGGCCCAAGCAGTGTCCGCGGACAGACCAAACCCTCTCCGCCGCCGCCTCCGTAGCCGCTGCCGCCTGCCACCGTAAGAGGGTTGGCAATGTCAAAGCAGTGACTGGACGGCCGCAGCGACGGTCGCCGGCGGCAGAATCGACGACGCAAGCAGAGGGTATCGGCGGCGGAATCGACGACGAGCGGCGATTCCGGCGTTGTGCGAGCCGGGCGACAGCGGGGCGCTCAGGGCATCACGACAACGCCGCGGCAGGGCCTGGTGGCGACGATTGGCGGCAGGGCGACGCAGTGGCGGCGGCGGCAGAATTGACGACAAGCAGAGATTCCGGCGTTGTGGAGGTCGGGCGACGGCGGGGGCGCTCGGGGCATCACGGCAACGCCTCTGCGGGGCCTGGCGGCGACGATCGGCGGCAGGGCGACAGCGGCGGCGGCAGAATCGACGAAAGCAGAGATTCCGCCGTCGTGGAGGCTGGGCGACGACAGGGCGCTCGGGGTATCACAGCAATGTCGCGGTGGGCCTGGCGGCGACAATCGGTGGCCAGGCAACGCAACGGTGGTGGCGGCAGTGACCATGCAAGGGGCGGCGCGGTTTGGACGGGAAGAGAAAATGGGTCGGAGGTTTGATCGATGGCAATATCGTAAATAAGACTTAACTCGCCAATGTCTCGAGTTAATAATAATAACTAACTCGGAATAAATCCTAAACAAAATCCATAAAATCAAAAAAATCCATAAAATAAAATAAACACTACAACATCATAATAACATTCTATAACTAATAACCCACCCAAATTCCACGTAATGCGTCCTAATACGGTAAATGGCCTAAACTAATTCCACATCAACTATATATAAAATAAAAAAATAATTAGCATACTCTCATATATTCTGATAACTCATTCTTTTCTGTTGTATTCATGATGTTATCATCATATACTTGGGTACGTATGACCCTCATGACTCGTACACCCGACCAGCGTCGACTCAGTACATATATTCTAAAACATACTTGACTTGAACCGATCGGTTCATAAGCATAAAACCCTACCTCAGATCACTGGTTTTACATTATGTTTATAATGTGATATTTTTTTCGAAGATGGATCATACAAGTTTGTTATTAAATATCGGACACTCAGTCGGTCGTTCAGTCGGACAAAAAATTGTCCATGTTTGGTTTGTTTTAATTCGGTCGAATTCAGTCAGTCAAATTCGGTCGGACATACTTCGGACATCGGACAGACGGACAAATTCGGACGTCCACGCCCACCCCTAATAATAACCTTGTTTTTAGCTAAATACACAATTTATAATTTCTGGCTAGTATCTCATGTGCACACCCATGCACTCTTATCAATAAAAGGGTAAAACATTGCGCTCTAATGAAAAGTACCGATCAAAGTATACAAAAGTAAAAAAATAAATAAATCAAATTATTATAATCTATTTTCTCAAGATCTATTTTTAAAATAAAACACTAACTCTAATATATCATATTATTATATATTATCTCATTATTTATTTAACAAAGAAATATTCATAAAATAAAAATTTATCTTTAACATTACCCACACACGAGGCAACATATAATTTGTATCACTATATTTCTACAATTTATTTCCCCTTCTGCCCAACTCTTTGGCTTGGTCTTAACTCTTAAGAATGTTGGGTTTAAAAATGAGTAATAAAGCTTATGTTGGATTTACAGCTTGGTGTTAAAACCTACAGATTAATATTAATATTGTCTATTTGTATCCGAACCTAAGGGTGTTTCTCTCCCGGTGGCTCTGACTTATCATTTGAATGATTAAATAATTTATAAAATAAATAAACAAATATGAAACCTGGATCGATTTGGTGGATGCCATAATTTTAGGTTTAATCACACCGAGGATAGAACCTAATTACCACAACCTATCTTCTTGTCTTCCTTTCCAACATTGGTTTTATTTATTTATTTATTTATTTTTTAAGAACCTATATTTCAATAAAAAAGCGTGGGAAAATAAATTAGTTTCGTTGATATCTTCTAAACTAATGAGATACACTTGTAACAATTCAATCAACTTACGTGAAGATAGACTGAGTTTTAAGCTTATCTTTAGTTGATTTGGTGCGGACCACATCCCTTATTAGTGTCCACCAAAACTTAAAGCAAAATCATTGAAAATTGAAATGAAGAAGAGCACAGGATATATAATGAATCGCCGATTTTAGAGCCGGGATTTGAAGAAAAAGAGAAGAAAAAGAAAAAGAAAAACAAAACGAGCACTTCCTTCAAATCAATCACATTCGTTCCAGCAGGTTACACTACTAAAGAAATCCAAATCGGACACCAACGCGACCTCAAATTCTAAAGGTGTTTACATATTATATATGGGCTTCATGCTTGTCTGATTCGGAAGATTTTTAGTTTCTAAACTTCAATTCATTTCTTGTAGCTTCTTCAATCTGTCGTACCAGATTCAGGAAGACAATATTAGTTGGCAAATGTCTTGACAGATAAAGATGTTCAAAGTGCCATCAACTCTTTTTATGTCACGGTGGTCCAACAGTACTTGTATTTATCCTCCATGATCTGTAACTAAGTCAGAGTTTGCCTTGATTTTGTCTTCAGATATTATACACATCCAATCAATCTTTATGCTAGACATCTAGCAATGACAATTACAATTTGATGACTAACAATAACTGAAAAACACAGTGCTTTGAAAATTAAAATTACTGAAAACCTGGAAATGCCTGCCTTGAAAACAAAAAAACAAAGAATTACACATTCGTAAAAACTTTATTCACGACCAAATAATAGTTTTAAACTCCTCGTTAACTCTAAAAATTCTCCGAGTTGGCTCAATTTTATGACTTACCAAATCAACGCCATGGATGACTTCGTACTAACTCCAAACTAATTAATTTAGTAATTGACTTTCCGAATCATGTCATAAAAGTTATCAAAATATATTATTTTTTTAAGAATAACTAATTCAATATTTTTATGTAGTGTAGATCATGTAGTTATTAATTTTTAGCATCAAAAGAGTAGTATATAATAACTTCATATAATTTTTTATTTACATAATTAAAATTTTAATACAAATGATTTTGAGTCAACTCAGAGTTGATACTAAGTTAACTCTACTCTATGACATATCAAGTCAAGTTCAAGTTTTAAACTTTTAAACAATGAGCCAAATATGTGAGTTATAACAAATTGTAAACGTAAAGATAGCTTCTTAGATGTAATTGTAGGACTAGTTAAGTTGCAATTAGATGAAAAATGAGAAATTCAATCAAACAAATTACAATAAAAACTAAATCATTAGGATTAATATAATTATAAATGACAAAATTTTAGATTATTGGATGTCTTTCTTACATCAACCTTCTTTTGTTATCTTAGTTTGGAATGGCGAATACACAAGATTGATCGGGTTTCAAAAATACAATATTAATAAAAAATTAAAATCTTTACACTGTATCTCCACATTTTATCTTATTATATTTTGAAATAAAAGTCTATTTTTAAAATATTATATTATGGTAGTTTATTTTATAGTATATATTTATAAAAATATAATTTATTTTTAATATCTCTAATATATTTAATAGAAATGATGCACGGTGTAACATGCTTGCCTAGTATCATGCAAGAAAGCATAAGACAAGGAAATCGGGTGACCCACAAAAGCATAAGAACCGGTTTCCATCTATGGAAATCTATGCTGCACAAGCTCAATCACCTCCCCTCCCCATGCCAGCTAACAATGAAGTGACGAGCACTAAGGTGTGGCACCACAAGAAATCTTGTGCAGGGCCTGCAAAGATCGATATTCTCTGCCATCTACTGTGTGGATTATATGCTTGTGCATGGAACCGATCTCAAAACCAGTGGAAGGATATCCTTTGCCTAACCTAAAGAAGGCTGTGGTGGTGACACATTATGTCCGTTGACTAAAACAGGACAAGCAACCATATATTTTAGCTGTGTTTGCAAGTGAGATGAACAGAACCAAATATTCCCAACTCTTAGATTCAGTTTTCCAGTGGTACCCATTTGAATTCCCAGCTTCATTCGTGCAATAATTTGAGCACTGCAGATGCTCTGAGAGTGATTGGCTCAGGAAATCTATGGGCTTGTCCTCTCTTTAGCTGCTCCAATGACTTACTCCCTATTGAGCTGTTCTCCTTGCTGATCCTTTGCGGTTAGCTACAAAAGGGTGTATACATCTATCTCATATTATTTATCTTGGGACTCATGATCGGTCGCCGTATACTCCAAAGTAGTATCTGTAGTGTTATCATCTCTTCTTTTTTTTTCCAAAGCTAGTGTTATCAGAGTAGTGCAACTTGAGCTCTATCATTCTATTTCATTTCACCCCATTCATCACCATATGTGAATAAAGATTTGCATGGATTTACACAATTGCACTCCCTCTTCATCACGTTGTGAAGTCTTCTTTACACTATATGCAACTAGCTATCTAGCCACTGCAATATGGATTTTGCCACAATTTTGTCATTTGCAGGAATTAACATATCAGTAGAATCGTAGACATCACGTTGCTTTGGATTTTGCATCCATGACGGCGACCGCCATACGGACTTTGTTTTAAGCCCAAGTTCAAGGTACTGTACCTACTAGAACTCCCACCCGGATTCCGGACTAGAGAATTGTGCACATGAAACTAGTTGGAGTGGATGAAAATATTTATGAATATGGTCAAGATGGTGATTGATTTGTGTTGATTGCTAATTAAAAAATATCAGAATGACGTTATATTTACAATTCAACGGTAGTTAAACGTTTACGATACTTTTTCTTATAGGGTGGGTCGTCTCAAATATCCTTAAATCAGGTTTCGCGGGAAAAGCTATTTGAATAAACCAAAGGATAAGTTTGGATTGGGCTATAATAATTTTTTTGTTTGGGGCTATGCGCCTGTTAATACATACTTAATTTAAATATTTTTTAATATTGATAATTATTTGTAGGAAAATTTAAAATAATAATTCTACTTAAATTAGGAGTTATTACTTAAATCAAAGTTTGATATTTTGAAAATACATATTTAGTTAATAAATTTTTTATATATTTATTTAATGATATTTATTGTTTGGAAAATTTAGAGTATAGTTTTAACCAAATTAATAATCTTAAAAAATTGATACATTTTATTTAAAATAAAATTTTCACTTGTTAAGATTATTACTTATTCTTAATATATTATAATTAATTTTAATATTTATATATAACTATTATATTCTAAAAATAGATTTTTATTAAACTTAAATGGATGAATATTTATTATTTTCATTTAAACATAATATTAATAATATTTTCTAAAATTAATTTTATATGTCATTAATATATATTATTAATAAGTTTAAATGTAATCCATGCATCGTGGGTTAATTTTTTAATAAAAGTTGGACTAGACAGCCTATCAAAACCAACCCAAATAAAAGGGCATTTATGGCTTAGGAAAAAATATCATTAAATCGTAATTAACAGATAAACTACCATTTAATGTACCATTTTATGGTATATTCTTCATAAAACGATCAACTCCGTACAATTTAGACTCGTATTATCTATCATCAAAATTACTTTTTGTTTTTTGGGTGCAAACTTGCCTAACCCCTAGCTTGATGCAGGAGATGCCAGCATTTGTATACAGATCTTTTCAGCAATCTTTTTGCTGTCATTGTTTCCATTCTTGTATTATGCAAGCTTTATTGTGCTCATTGTCGTCTTCGTCTCAGTGGGACAAGGTTTGTCTCACATGCTTGGAACAATTGATCTAAAAGTGATGCGTACATTAGTCCATGACCGCTTCTACGTGGAGAGATCGGAAGCAAGAGCAGGGAGAGATGATTAAAATGAAGAATCCAAGACCCAAGTCGACCCACAATATGTTGAAACCAGCTGTAAAAAGGATCAATGATTTTCCATACTTTAATGAACAGTTTCCACGTACTAAAACTGCCTTTATTCAAGTGGTCATGAACACAGAAACGTTTAGGCCCCATGGCGACTGTGTTTCATATTTCACTCTCACCTTAGTTGATATCTGACGGGGAAGCCGATCAAATGCGTCGGTTTTGCATACATTTGATGCCGCTTAAAGACGACCCATCACCTTCAATGGGACCATCAAGAGTCCCAAGTCATTCTCAATACAACATTTTAAGGTTAGAAGCGCATGAGGGACCAAAAATTATCAATAAAGTACGGCTCCATTGTCTTGTGAAGTATTTTGTATGTAATTTGCTTGTTCAAACGTCTGGTTCATACAGGCCTCAGTCACTTTGTTGTAATAATGTCAAATGTGGCGAATTGAAGTATTTAGTTATGGGTCTCAATCCGTTACATTTGCGTTGTTTGTGGATATCCCGAAGCCAAGATTTGTGTGCTAAGAATACCAAGAATAATTGTTCCTGGCCAATATAGACCCAGTTAAGCATATACTAGTCTTTCTTATTCTAAATATTAGTTCAAAACATAAATTTTTTTAAAGCTTATATATAAGTTATCGACCTCTTATTAAAATTCGGGTTATCAAATTGAGTTATCATGGGACCCCCTCACATACCAAGCTATCCAAATTATCTCTCTTTTATATATGAAGAGGCTAGCATGTTACAATCATGTTTCAAGACTCTAATTTGGGTTAGTAAACTTAGAGAGGCTATCCTAGGCTCTCCTATTATTTGTAACGGGTCAAGAGGGATTTAATAACCATTTATGTATCTTTTTTAGTCTAAAAATTAATTCAAAAAATAAAATTTTTCCAAAGTTCATATATAAGTCATTAACCTCTTCTAAAACTGACATGAAACTAACTCAATACTAATGAGTTAGTAATTTTCGACTTCTAAAACAAAAGAGGGAGAGAGAAAGTAGAACAAATTAATTCATTCGAAACTTGGGTTGTGACTCAAGACTGAAAGGTAGGGTCTGCTGTATATGATTACAAATATATGTAAGATTTTTGAAAGTTTGGTTCATATAAAAAACTAGGTAAGCATCGCATCGTTATGTACTTTATTAATCAATAAATATTAATTTAAATATCATACATTGATTAATGAAATAATAGGACCTATACATCTCACATCTGAAAGTAAAATTACTTTGTAAATAAGCATGATAATAATTTAGATTTTCATATTAATAATCATTTTATTAAATTTCATGATAATAAATATTGTTCTTGCTAAACTAATATAAACATAAAAGATCTTAATCATATCCAAAGCAAAATTAAGAAGTAGTTACTTCCAAAAAGAAAATGATATTGTATGCCTTGCAAATACTAAAAAAGTTATAGATGATGTATGGATGGTAAAATGATTGATGAGAGTCAAGTAAAAATAAAGAAAACAAAAAGTCTAAGATGAAGAAAAAGGGTATCACCTATTGATTTCATTTTTTCACTATAAATTATAAAAGAATAATAAAACTCGTCTAGATATGCATGAAAGAAGGTGTAGATGGCAGATTTGATTGGCTTTGGAGTAGATATGGACCTTTTCAATATTATAAATCCTTAAAATAGCCAAAAAAAGAGGAGAAAATCGTTATTAGATGTATCAGTCCTTTCAAAATTCCATCGGTGATTCAGTCATAGAGAAAAATTTGCCAGAGTGGTATCCGCCCTTGCTAATTAGAAGGATTATAAATCTCGGGAAAACTTATCTATTTTTTTCTTATTGGACAATTGTTTAGTATCTACCTCTAACCACCAAATTAGGTGAATAATTAGCATGGTTAACTTTCTGAAAATACACACCAAGGAAGGAAGAAGGTTAAGAGCTCTTTGAAGGCAAGAATTGAACTTTTCATTAATGGAGAGTGTTCCCAACAAGTTTATCCACGGCTCATATCTAATTGATTAAAAGCATAGTTTTAAATACCAAACCGGTTATTATATTAAATTTATAATTGGTACAAGTTATATTTAGTTAAAAATGATAAATAAAATATTTTATTGAGTATTTAAAATGTAATTTGTCATCAATATTTTATTGAATCAGTTAAAATATAGTGATTTCAACTAGAACATTCAAATTTTAGATTTAAAAATTGAATATGGCTTAAAATAAAACAAAAACCTAAATTATAGTTACATGATATACCTGGTATAACTAGGTGATACGATAAGTTATTTTAAACTATAAGAAGCGTTATATATATATTTTTCAAAGCAAAAAGCAATTTACATACAATAGCACTTCGAAGAAAATAAAACTTACATATTATGACCACATTTATATCTAGCCTGCATAGTTCACCATATATTTGAAGGCTATGGGTTTGCCAAAGCAAGTGCTACGGTATACTCGTTGCAACACTTGTATGATTAGTATAAATCATTTTAATTATAAAAAATTAATTTAATGAGAAGATATTAATTTTATTATTATAATTAAAATTTTAAACACTCTTAATTAAAAAGATTTAAACCAATTACACAAATGCTACAACGAGCTTATGTAGCACTTGTTAGAACAAGTCCTTGATTTTAAAAATAAAAAGAAAAGAAGAGAATTTCAGCATTATAAAAATTAATCAGCATAGGAAATTTCAGCTCGGGATGAGCTCAACACAAACTCCTAGCCAAGATTATGTCAGCATTACGTCAATAGCATATTGGCGAGGAATTCTTACAATGCTAGTGCCTCCAAATTGCCAATAACGTCTAAGTTATGAAGACAAATATCGTAACAATTCGAGCTTAATTGTAAATTGATAAGTTTTATAAATTAAAATTTTAATATATTTAATTTAAGTTAAAGGCTTATAATCTCTCTAATAAGTATTGTACGTGGGAATAATTTTTTGGGTCTATAATTCACCTAGCTACCTTAAAGAAATTCTTAAAATTCATTTTTCTTAGTTAACGGGCCTAGTCCATGGCCATTTGAATCCAAATCACTAACTAATATAATTTTAACTCAATTCTTACATATTTATAATGACTTGGCCAAAACAAAAAGTACTCATGATGAGCTTATGTCATCTTTTAAAAATTGTTAACTCATATTTAAAATCCGTAGACATCTTAATCAATATATTAGATCTTATTCTGATAGATATTTGACTTAAAACTAATTTTATGAAATTTTATGAGCACTGATGACGTAATTATAAGGTTGTAAGAGAAACTAGTAGAAAAAAAACTGTAGTTTGAACAAAAGTTCTTTAAAAATTTTCAACATGAACATCAACTAATAGTTTTAATAAAATATCAGGGTTTATTTGGATTGACAAATTTTGAGAGAAAAAAGATAAAAATTATAATTTTTGGAAAATTGGAGTGTTTGAATTGAAAGAAAATATGTTGAGATAGAAAACAAATTTCTATAAGATGGGACCCAAGGAAAATCCCTTTATGTCAACAAAATTTACGAAGAAATGCAAGAAAAGGAAAATGGCAATGATTTTCCTTTTCTCTTTCAATTTAAATATACGTAAGAAATGTTTTTTTCTTTTCTTATCCTTTCTTAAATCATTTTTTCCCCCTCAAAATCTGTCAAATTAAATAGACCCTTAAATAAAATTGAAAAAACTGCATCTCTCTTCAACCGAATAAGAGAAAAAAGAGATAGAACATGATTCCTCCTAAAATGTTGGACTATGTCATGTATAACTAACATCGTTATCAAGATAAACTCCTCTACCGGTAAAAAGACTATCATATCATTATTATTTATTACTCACCCCTCAACGTATTACCCTTCTTTTTCACAGGCTACTTCCCTCTACTTCTCAAGCAACATGCCTTGGTCCTCAAGCAGAGCTAGCTATGAAACATCTGGCTTTTTGGACCCAAAGACCACACTTTTGTGAACAAAAAGGATAGGTCGCAGTGTTGAAGGCCGGCCAACTGCAGACAACGGAGAAGTGGCAGCTAAACCATGGTACTCGGTGTTGAAAACCGGGGCGCCGCATGGACAGTAGTCCATTCCAAGCACTAGCTTTATTTTGATGGGCCCGCCTCCATGTGATGTGCCCATTGGATTCCATGTTTCTAGAGAAAATTTAGCATCATCGAGCAAGAACAACAAAGTGGATATATTTGTGCTAATAGCAGCCTTTAGATTGCATGAATGGGTAGCTGACGAGGATAATTTTGTTTATGTAATAAAATATATATATATGATTTTAATAAATGGTCAAATTTCTATCTTGCTTATGTTATTAAGGATGTTAAATGAACAAGCAAGTCGAGCTTAACTTATACTCGAACTCATCTCGAATACTTCGAAGTTTGTTTGAACTCAACTTAAAATCAATTCGAACATTTTTTATGTTATTTGAGTTCGATTCGAATTCGAATATACCTAAACTATTTAATTTTGAGGAGCTCAAAATCAGCTCTTTTGAAAGTTCGAAACTAGCTTATTGGGAGAGCTTAATACCAGCTTGATTAGAGAGTTCGAAACTAACTCGATCGTAAAATCGAAAGTAACTCATTTAGGAGAAAAGCATCGAGTTATAGATATTAAAATTAACAAAACTAGTCTATCAACATATTTATATAAACTATCTCAATAATAAAAGGTCTTTTCAAGTTTTAACCATGTTTCAATTTTTTAAAAAAATACCTAAGATAATATTCAATAGTATACGTCTTCCAAAAAATAAAATGCATTAGAATTATAAACCCTAAGGTTGAAAATTATCAAAAGTCTATATTTTATAGCCTTCATCCATATTTAGATAACTTTTATCTGGCCTTCATCTTGGAAAAAAATTAACAGATATCATCCATTGTGAGATGTTAGATTAAATAAAAATAAATAAATTTTGTAAAAGGAATAAATGTATTTTAATATCATCCCCAATGAATAAAGTTTATGAGTGTATTCTAATAACTACCAAAGCCATAAAAGTTAACCACTAACATAAGTAGATATTAAAATTTTAAACATACATTGTGTTTGAATATGTGATGCAAAACAAACCAATAGAAGTAGATATTAAAGAACTCTATTTTACTTTTGGATCCTGAAAAACTAAATATGAAATTAGGATATAGTTGTACTTTAACTTACTACTTAAATAGAATTATAACATCAAAATATAGAAATAATCTAAAAACACAATCATGGCAAGACAAATAAGAAATAGCAATATTCACTATTAAATAGCCAGCACTTAGAGTAACATGTACAATGTAAATCATTATGTGAGTCCTCATCATCATCTTCATCTTCGGTCTCTTCACAATCCTGGGGGCATAGTCATTCTTGAGCACAAATTAAAGCTTCAATTATGTTCGGTTCAAGTTGCTACAATGAGTCACTAATAATTTCTCCCACTCGTACTGAGAGCAGATGCGGTATGCTACTTGAAGAAAGTGGAATTGCTATGATGTCCTTTGCCATGGCCCCTGAGGTTTTATGTTTTAATAAAGCAATTTTCTAATAATCCCAAAACGTCAAAAATACGCTCCATGATTAACTTTCGGTCGTTGTTCTTTAAGATATACGTCTAAGTCGCATTGATTAACGTGGAGTTCCTCACGAGAAATCGCATAAGTCCGTCAAATTCTTCCTCATCGATGAGTGTTTTGTCACCACTTTCATTTTCATGAAGTAATCGTGATGAAGAGATGTTCCTCAATTTCGTTTTCGAGGAATTTGTATACCCCTTTTAAAGCGTCCTCAACCCTTTTCATTTCCGCCTCAAAAATGACTCATAATGATAAATTTTTTGAAAAATAAATTCAACCCTTCCTAATTTATAACTGAGATCTAGCACGCATGCAATGACTAGAACTAAATTATTTTCTACTTAATACTTGTCATATTTATCTTCATGCTATCAACCATTTGATAAATATGTCCTTGCCCATAAATATGAAGGTAATCTAACTTTTTTTTTCACTTTTTGAAGAATAGATTTGCTCTTAGATACTTACTCATGGAGAAAACATTAGTTGCTTGATAAAAAAATACGTTAAGTCTTCAATCTCATCATATTTATTCCAATTTATATTAGATGGGAACCATTTAAAATTTTCATCTATACCTTTTAGATGATTAAAGGTAAGTTTCACCCCTTTGTAGATCTCAACATCAAGTAAGTAGAATTCCAATGAGTTTGCACATCCAAATTCAACCCTTTTTACTTGATATGCCAATATGCGCTAAAGAAGTGTCA
>JAURVB010002949.1:0-21752 GCA_033002965.1 Piper betle | reverse complement strand
TTACTAAAAAATTTATTGTTGCTGTTACACTTTGAACCACCGTTGAACTCACGTCAAAGGGAGCCATGGCTATAAGTCTCATGGCAGTGTCGGTGTGGTGCTGGTGAGATTCGTGAGGTTGGAATAAAAGAGTTTGCTCAAGTTCCACTATAATCAAAAGATGTCAAAATGTATTCCTTGGCCTTGTAGGTTGCATAAAGGTTCTTTAGTTCTCAATTTGCTTAGAAGGTTCTTTAAGATCTTATCAAAATTTTAGACCAAAACTATGCAAATATTTTGGTTTGGTTCCAAACCCTTACAATACATATTAATTTTGTTGATTTTGGTGTGACTACTACAGGGGATCTTCTAGCCGACGGGCATTACCACCCTTTGCATTACTATTTACTACAATCTTCAACACGTGGTGCTCTTCAACACCCAGTGCCCAAACCCGAAGGTGCACGAGTAGACGTTCGGGTACCGTATATCACAGCTCATATTGCATGCTAGACTTTGCTCACTCGTTTGCATGTGATGCGCATGGATCATTCTTGCCAGCATGGACGTTCATTTTTAGCAACCACGTGGAGTACTGGAGGTTCTAATGCGATGTACGACACTATTATCAACACGAAGAATGGAGCACTGATTACTTTGAGTGGATGTGCAGCTGATCACCTGCACCCGCTTCCCATTGGAGAGGTTATTTATTTTTTAGTGGCAGTTTATTTTTTACTGCTTTGTCTTTGTTTCGAGATTTATCTCATCTCAAGCCATGAAGAGCTGAGAACCACGTATTTAAATTACTCTAAACTAGGCCAAAATTCATAAAACTCTGATTATTACATAGCTACAAGCACATGTTTGACCTTGGGAGAAAATCCTCTTAGTGAAGAAATCTCATCTACACCTACACAGACTAACAAGAATGTTAGCCTCCTACCGTACATAAAATGTACATTCCAGCAAATAAACATGATTCAGATACATCTACCAATATCAGTAATTCACCAAAATCATGTCAAAGAGTTGTCTAACACATAGGGATATTCCAAACATAATTTCATAATTTGCCCTAAAATAATTATACCTTGGATAGTCCATACTTCCTACTCTAGTTTGCCCCCAAAAGGCATCAAAATGAGTTGAAATTTTAGGAGGATAATCTTAATATTTAAATGAATATGATCATCAAATGATATCTAAAAATTCTGAGCCCCTTAACCAAATTCATAAAATATAACACAGTGATCAGGACATTCTAGGAGTGAATTTGCAGAACCTACCATCACGAATGTTTTTTACAACATGAATGACTTCTAAATGTGATGAAATTGTAGATCAGTATAGTTAACATTATAGTGAAAATTTCTGTAAAACTTTATGTAAAAACACGTTTTTATCCCCTCAACCAATTCACTTTAGATAGCCTTGAAATCTAGGATACTACATTCCAGAACTGCACACCTCACGACTCTTAGTTAGGTCATCTTGTAAATGAAGTCCAAATTAACTGAAATTTTGTAAACATGTACTCTTCGTTGGCGTGACTGTTTCTGAAAAGTTGCATGGGGAAATATTATGTATAAGGGTGTTAACTACCTCACCAAATTTCGGCCAGGGTTTGGATCTTCTAAAAATAGAGTTGTATAGGTTGGAAAAATTAATTTGGTCTCATGCCTTTAATTACGCCCACATTAGTTAAAATTTTAGGGGTAGATGTTTTCATCATCCGATTAATGATTTCCGGAAAGGTTTGAAGAAAACTAACGACCCTAAGGACATTAGCTAGAGTCGTCACTACACACTACATTTCTGGACAGTACTAGACAGCTACATGCCTCACCAAAACCCAATTCTTAAGGCTCAAAGCTACTTATTAACCACCCAAACGAACTTCATCACCTAAAATCTAATGTGTAAAAAATCCCAGCATTACACCGTTAGAAATCATAAAATACAGCTCCATACACAGATCCGATCAAGACAATTCCATAGAAGTGCATAAAAAACATGGATTCATGTGTAACCACGATGATCTATGCAAATCTATGAAAACCAAGACTCAATATGATATGATCTACTAAGGATCTGCCGTGATCTAACAAGAACATCAACTGGATTGTCATTAACGATGAAGAAAACAATGGCAAGAGGGGAAGGGACGGAGTCCCTTGGAGAACATGAGAAGAAAAGGAAGGATCCTAGCTTGGAAATCACTTTGACACCCTGGTTTTAGCTTGGGAAGCTTAATTTCTAGTAATGGAGCATCTGGAGTAGGAAGCGGAAGGTTAAGGGAAGAAGAGGGTAGGCTGGAGAAACGGCGTGCAAATGGTCGATGGGATTTATTTAAAAACAAAGGCTAGTGGGTCACTTCGCCGGTTTGAGTCTGGAGTAAAGGGGCTTGGCCTTAGCTACCAAACTACTGGTACGTATCCATACGAAGCTAGATCTACTATTGAGATGGTAACTCGTGAGAAGGGCTCTTAATTAAGCTAGCGAGTTTGTAAGCTTATTGCATTTAGTTTGATTTGATTTGATTCGAAACTCGATATTTAAATACTTTGGCTCGAATTCGCTTCGAACTCAAATCCTACAAGTCGAGTTTGAATAAAGCAGTGTTTGACTCGACTCAACTCTGCTTATAACTCGAACTGAACTTGATAATATAATATAATAATATACATAATATTATTTGCCTATTCAAATACATTAAAAATTGTAGATAAATCTTATTATTGACTACATATTAAATCAATTATCTATAATTATTAATCATCTACTTCCATCACTCTCTATATTCTCACAGATAGAATAATTGCATAATAAAGAAAAACATTTAAGAAAATCTAAAAATTATTGAATGTCATCCAAGGCATGAAGTATAGTTAAATTTTTACCTAATATGAGTTATCCATTTTAACAGTAATAGTACAAACTGCATTACCAACTATATTTTGATATTATATCAAAATCATACACGATAGTTCTAAATATATAACAAAAAGAAAAAGATAAATCAATGTCAATTTATAAACACAATATTTACTTAATTCCAAATGTGATAAGAAGGATATAATTTTGTATTAAAAAATATTTTTTCAAAATTTTCCCAATTTCTAATTTTGAATTGTCTCTTTCCTACATGGTTTCGAAAAGGGTGTTTTGCATGCTTTATTGGCTTTATATAGTTATTTATAAAAAATATTACATAATTTTATAGGAAAAATATTAATAAAAAATATACACTTATATTAAAAATTCCTTTCATGTTTGCAGGTAACATATACGAAAAATACTTATTTATAAAAAAGAAAGCACTAAGTCAAATCTAAAAAAATAAATACCCAATAAATATACACAAAAGAAAAAACAAAACACATAAAATTATATTTTTTTAAATAATTAAGAAATTGAAATTAGCTTGTACAATATTTTATTAAATTTTATTTAATATTTTAAAATTTATTTTATTATCATTAATTTGAGCCATGGCTAAATTAAATTTTATTTATAAAATACATTTTCATCGACCCAAAGCGTCTCTTCAACTTCCACAACGGGCCGCCCTCTCCATCTGGCTGCCGCTATTGCCGCCACCGCTGTAGCCCACGAGAGCCTTCCTTTTCCACCACCGTCCCCGACCCATTCGCCCTCACTACCTGGCATTTCCCGAAGTGCAACTCTTCCTTTCCCGGCCGCTCCGCCTCTCTCTTGACACTATCACCACCTCACAGCCCTCTATTTTGGTAGGAGCTCCTTGATATCATCGAGCGTTGGTTGACGACCTCACATTGCGCTTTTCATCCTTTTCTCTTTGTAATTTTTTTGTTATAGTTTTATAGGTATGTGAATCCAAAGTATGAATGTGTTGCCTCTGTAAGTTACATGAAATTTATTGTTTTTATTCTCTGTCTGGCTGTTCTGGACCTGAGTTAGTTGGATTTTGTATATGTTAATTAGCGTTCATTTTCCTATATTCTTTATAATGTGTAAATTAAGCAAAAAGTTTTTTATTTGGTGTGCTAATTTCGATGTCAAGAAGAGCTGTCCATCTTAGTGACCGTTGAGGATTGTCTTAGCAATGAGGATTAAAAACCATTCGGAAATCAATTTGTTTCTACCATAGAAAAAAATTCCAAAGGGAAAGATTTTGTTGGAGTTAGGAAAACATTCCTGGTTAGCGTTCTAGTTTAATAAGAATAATAGTGTCGCTGTGATTGAAGCTTTCGACTTAAATGATATTTTTTAAATATCTTTGATAACTTCTCCTTACCAAAAAAATTGGCTTGGCTGTTTGGATTCTTCTACTCTTTTTTTAGATTGAGGACTTTTCCCCCCCTTTTTTTGTCGTATGACGGATTGATCTGTGTTCTTTTACTAGTTTCTAATCTACTTAAGAAGAACAGTCATGTATGTTTCACCTTGCAATAATACTCTTGGAGTTGGCAAAGTTTTGTTTTTGATTTTTTTAGGATTGTGTATATTGTTCGATAGTTGAGACAGCTGCAATGTCAAGTTTGGAAGATGCTTAGAGCTTCAATTGAGAAAGTTGTTGAAGAGAATGATATTGTAGGAGGAGAGGAAGAATTCGAAGAAGAATTCAAAGAAGAAGAAGAAGAAAAGAAAAATTCGAGAAGAAGAATTTGAAGAAGAAGAAGAATTCGAAGAAATTGAAGAAGAAGAAGAAGAAGAAGAATTCGAAGAATTCGAAGAAGAAGAAGAAGAAGAAGAAGAAGAATTCGTAGAAGAAGAAGGATTTGAAGAAGAAGAAGGATTCTAAGAAGAAGAAAAGGGATGGCATCCGTGATATGGCAATTGGTAAAACTAAAGAAGAAGAAGAAGAAGAAGAAGAAGAATTCGATGAAGAAGAAGAAGAAGAAGAATTTGATGAAGAAGAAGGAGAAGAAGAAGAAGAAGAAGAAGAAGAAGAAGAAGAATTCGATGAAGAAGAAGAAGAATTCGATGAAGAAGAAGAAGAATTTGAAGAAGAAGAAGAAGAAGAAGAAGAAGAAGAAGAAGAAGAAAAAGAATTCGAAGAAGAAGAAGAATTCGAAGAAGAAGAAGAAGAATTCGAAGAAGAAGAAGAATTCTTAGAGGAAGAAGAATTCGTAGAATAAGAATTCGAAGAAGAAGAAGAAGAATTCGAAGAAGAAGAAGAAGAATTCGAAGAGGAGAATTCGAAGAAGAAGAAGAAGAATTCAAGAAGAAGAAGAAGAATTCGAAGAAGGAGAATTCGAAGAAGAAGAAGAAGAATTTGAAGAAGAAGAAAAAGAAGAAGAAGATGATGATGATGATGATGATGATGATGAATTCGAAAAAGAAGAAGAAGAAGAAGAAGAAGAAGAAGAAGAAGGATTCGAAGAAGAAGAAGAAGGGATGGCATCCGTGATATGGCAATTGGTAAAACTAAATCTAGTGAGAAAGCTGACCGTGCTACAGTTGAGCATGTAAAAACATTTGTTCTCTTTGTTTTTTTGTGTGTGTTCTGTTCAAATAACTCGTATTGTCTGTCATGGTTAATCTGTTATGTGGCTTGACAATTTTGTTGAATTCACATGATTTAGTGTAAATGTTTTATGTATAATTGGTGTATGTCTTGTATATATTGCAGGTTTTGTTTAAAATGTTGAACCGTGGTGTTTTCCATGAGATAAATGGTTGCTTTCTTACTTTTTTATATTTACAAATTATTCTTAATGATGAATATTTTGTATGCTGCAAATAAAATATCCCATTTTTGTTCATCCCTTCCTGACTATTCTTTGTTCCATTGTGTTAGACAAATGTCTACTATGCTACTAAAGCTGACCGTCAGGAATTTGTGAGTCAAAATTTACAAGACTACTCTACTTGTCTTCAAGTAAGCTGAGTTGTATTTTAGACCAGTCTGTCATGTATTTGGCTCAAGAACCTTGTCTATGATACATTTCTATAAACTATATAAAGGTAAATTTTCCAGGGACAAAGATCACTATGTTCAAGGTGACTACCAATTTAGATACAGATATGGTAAACATAATCCTTGGAAAATGGTCAAGACCTTGGCGGAGAAAGAAATGAGAATCTTTTAAGGTATTAGTAATTAAATTTTTATTTTTTTATATCCTGATGAAACATGTCCATATAATTATTGTTTCTCCTATTGTTGGGGTTCTCTTTTGGATGCTTTAACCTTTTTTACACTGTTTTAAGATGTTATATCTGAATATTTCCTACTACTCGAAATAGAAGAAAAACTTTCCCCTCTGCTGTTAATGTGGTGGAAGTTGGAACTTCTAATGACATTCCCTAGTTTGCTTCTTTTGTTGGCTTTTCTCTTTGCTAGTAACTTTGTAGAATCTTAGGCATAATGCTCTTTATTCTGACATCATCAGGCTGAGATCAGTTGGCATCAGGTGCCCAAACCCATTACTATTGAGACTTCATGTCTTGGTCATGGAATTTGTAGGTAACGAGCTTTATTTTATGTTATTCTAGAAGTTAGGTTATCATGTAGAAACAATTTTGGAGTGAAAGATGTGCTTCTTTTGATATATTTTGTGTGCTAAAATGTTTATAACAGGAAAAGATGGTTTTAAAGATGCTACCTTGTCTAAAGATAAATTACGTGAGGCATATGTTGAGGTACATATTCTGTAGGGTACACTTGTTTTACGAGTTTCAATAAGATGAATCTGATTGTAAGCTATTCTGTTTTGTCGGTATATTACTTTATATGTAAATTTTAGGTGGTCTAATCATTTGTCCTAAAAACTAAAACTCTTAAGAAAGGGAATCACTTAATGTTTATTTTAACACTTCCCCTCCCATGCAAACAAATTTTTTAGGCTTAGACAAACACAGGGCAAATAGTTCATGGGACACACTAGGGGGCTAATTAATTTACCCTCAAGCATATATCAGTAATGGAATTCAAACTCCTGACCTTGGCTCTAATATCATGTAAAAAAATTGTAAATTTTAGATAGTCGAACCACTAGTACCAAAAGCTCAAGTTGCTAGGAAAGGGAATCATTTAATATTTATTTTAATTTTATGGTAGAAGTCATTAGAAAATAATGAGGTTCATTTATGTTGGTGATTGCAGCTAATACACATACAGATTACAAGTGTTATGATGAGGATAAAATTGAACCATAAGATATATGCTAAGATATACATATCTTGATGTGTACTACTTTTAAAGAGATAATAATACTAACAATAATACTTTTAAAGATGACAATAAATATAACTAACCAATAGGAGTCTTTTGATTAACCAACTCTATATTTTGTATTGGGGTAGTATAACTCTTTTAAGCAGGGTGCATGATCCTTGTCATTGTCACCAAATTTTTTCTTTTCAATCTCAGACTTTTAGTGGTGGTCTTGAAACCCCTACTGAGAGTGGATCTCATTGAATGATTAAAATCTTGATGAGTTTTAAAAGTAATTAAAATTCACTAATTGGTCTTGAGTTTTCTTTGGCTCGTTTTTTGTATGAATAATTTAGTTTGTTTTTTTAAATAACATTCCCTTTTTGCTTATAGTTATCCCTAGCTGCAGACTGTTGATAATCATATCTCTATGCAGATGATTATAATGACGAGGACATTGTATCAGAAATGTAAGTTGGTTCATGGTGATCTAAACGAGTATAACATACTTTATTTTGAGGTTTAACTGCTAACTAATTCATTGTGCACCATTTTGGGTAAAGCTCTTGTTACTATATGACATTCTCATTCTTTCCTGAGCACATTACAGGGACATTTGTATATTATTGATGTTTCTCAATCAGTAGACCTTGATCATCCTCTGGTGCTGGATTTTCTTCGTGAAGATTGTATTCATGTTTCGATAATCGGTTAATTTAGAAAGTAATTGTTGGGGGATAAAGTCAAAGTGAAGCTGAAGTAAAAAAATTCTCCAGGATTTCTTCCAGAAGCATGGTCTTGCAGTGATGACAGTCTGTGAATTAATTGACTTTATTGTTGATAAGTCTATTGAAGATGATGCTGTGGATGATTATTTGGCAAAGGTTTGTCTGATTTTGTTTGTCAACAAAGAGTAATTGTGTTGATACCAATGGTGGTGAATGTCATGGTAAATTTAGCAAGTACTTAAAAGAGGCCAGGGAATGTCACCCGAGGATACTATATTGGGGGTGAATTTTAGCAATGTCAAGATCTTTGTCTTTGTTCATGTGTTGGCTTTTGGCTTTTGGATTTTTTTTCTCATTTAGAAGGGGTTTGTTTTATTTTGATGCAAACTGTGGTTAGATGTAGTTGCTTTGTCTATGACCCCTTCAGGCACAGAATTCGCGATGGTCTTATGTGGTTAGAATGCTGTTTTGATAGTTTATATTCTTAAATTTCGAATCTTTGCTTATAAAAACCCAAATTGTGTTCTTTCAATCTATGTGCAAGTTAGCTTCCATTGTAGATTGATGTGGCTTTAGATTGTCACCAATTATGGAGTTCAAATTAAAATTTTTTTGGATACCTTATGATCTGATTTTTGTCCTTCAATAAATTTAATTATTATTTCTACTGCCTTTTTAGTGGTAATTAAATTTAGCTATCTTACATGCAGAAGTTTATCTTTAAAGTGTACTTTTCTGAGTAATAATTGAAGCAAATATCAAATTGCATGTGTTTTTATTAACTCATGTTTATACTTTATTTAAGATCTTATTTAATATTTGGTTGTTTTTTTAAAGGAAAGGATACATGTATTTACATCAAACCACTAATTATAGAATTTAATAATTCCTCAAAATTTATATTCGAGTCGAGGGCAATAAATATCCTTTTCCAACCAATTAGCTAAACCCAAGTTGAAGGCCGGATAAAATATAAACGAAAGTTATAAAATATAAACTTTTGATAGTTATTTTTTGAATTTCGAGTTTATAATTTTAAAATTCTATTTTTTTAGAAACATGTATTATTGAATGATGTCTTAAATATTTTATAAAAAAATTAAAACATGTTAAAATTTAAAAAATCTTTTTATTATTGAGATAGTTTATATAAACAAATTAATAAATTCTTTTTATTAATTTTAATATCTAGATATTTTTATTTCAAACCACCAAATAGGTAGTCATCCCAGCCCATTTAGGTTGCCTCGGCCCGGGCACCCAGGGTAATGTACAAGAGGCGCACTCTAAAAATTTTCATTTTATATAAAGTCGGCACGGGCGCCCTGGCTAATGTACGAGAGGCTCACTCTAAAAGTCTTCATTTTATGAAAAGTCAAAAAGCCATCTTTTTAATGTTTGGAACCGGGCTAGCTAAATCTCATAAGATAGTTGTTTACAAAGGGAAAAGAAAGTAACACTTGTATATAATATTTTATATCAGGGGGAGTTCAGACTTCGGACGAAGAAAAATGTTGAAAGTGGCTATGTTCTTCCTCATCTTCATTTTCATTCCATCAACCAGCTACGCTCTATCCAATCGCCCTGATCACTGCTCTCCACGCTCGAACTGCACATCTGACCTTTTTCTTTGCGGAACCTTGGCGAACATCAGATACCCAATTCGTCTGAAAGGCTTCAGTTCCAACTGCAAGGAAAATCAGACCTGTGAACTCCTTTGCAAGGGTAACCAGACCTTTCTGATCTTGGGCTCATCTTCATACACTGTCCAAGAAATCACCAGCTCCGGAAGCAGCATAAGTGTAGTGGATTCGGTGATGGCGTCCAACGTTTGCCCAATTTCGGTTGCTTCATCTCTAGAAAAGTTCAACCAAGGTGGGTTTCAGCTAGATTCCAATTCTGGTAGTTTGTTCATTCTCAACTGTTCTGATGAGATCAAGGACCCGGACTACCACTTGCTTACTACATGTGCACAAGAACATTCTCATATGTATTTCTATGTGGGCTTGCCCTCTGTGGATCATCTACGCAAGAAGTGCAGAGTGGCTTCCTCGGTTCCCCTTGGTGAGGCTTTGCCCAAGGACCCAACTTTTGCATACATCAGACAGGTTCTCAAGTTGGGATTCGAGGTCTCATGTCTTCTGGACTCATCTGAGTTAACTCGATGCAATCTTACAGCTATTGCTCGACCGGCTCCCCCATTACGGCGTAAGCAAGACTGCTATTTCGTTTCTTCTGAAATTTGTTCTTTCGTAATTTGTCAATCTTGCAGCTAACTGATATTGTGAACATAAGATTGCCAATAATAGAGAGAGAGGGCAGCTAACCCACGTGATTACTGGGCGGCTAACCGACGCGATTACAAGAATGATTTAGATTTCTTATTTAAAAAAAAAATTTATTTTCGTTGGGCCATCTGATTACAAGGACTGATGAGATTTTTTTCTTTAAATTTGATTTAACCATCCTTGTAATCAGACGGGGCAAAACTTTTTCTGCCCGCCGCTCCTTCCCTTTTTTGATATATATATATATATACATATATATATATATATATATATATCTATGATTTTAACCAACATACGATTCTGTCTCGGCATCAATAATTTCTGCTTCAATTTTCCTGCAGATTCCTCACTGGCAAGTGGAGCTGGAGGTAGCATGCTTCAGCACTAGTACTTCTTTCCGTTTAACATTTTAAATTATTTTTTGTTCTCAAATTTTCGCTAACATGTGTATACATGCTGCCGTTATGATCATAGTTGGAGCTTTCTCGGGCATATTGTTTTTATCTGGCGTGGTCATTTACCTGCTGTTCAACAGGCAGCGGGTGTGTGGAATTGACAAAGAACGATCATTGCCCAATAGAGGTCTTGATTCTTTGGGTCCAACAAGGTACACTCACTCCGATCTGAAGAAGATAACCATGAAGTTCAAAGACAAACTGGGCCAAGGTGGCTTTGGCTCCGTCTTCAAAGGCCAACTAGACTCCGGCAGCCTTGTGGCTGTGAAGATGCTGGACAAGGACAAGGCAGAGGTTGATGGAGAAGAGTTTATGAACGAGATGGGGACCATTGGTCGAATCAACCATGTAAATGTTGTCCAACTGGTCGGCTTCTGCTCGTCCAAGTCTGGAAGTGCCTTAGTATACGAGTACATGCCGAATGGGTCACTTGACAAATATGTGTTTCAAGATGATGGCCAAGGTCAGCATTCTCTAAGCTGGGACAAGATGCTGGACATTGCTCAAGGCGTCGCTAGAGGCATCGATTACCTCCACAAGGACTGCGACATGAGGATACTACATCTGGACATCAAGCCCCACAACATTTTGCTTGATGCAGATTTCAACCCCAAGGTATCAGATTTTGGGCTGGCAAAATTGGGGCCTAAGGATCTCACCAGCATGTCCATCACCGCAGCAAGGGGCACGCCTGGGTACATGGCGCCGGAGCTCTTCTCAGCGCGGTTTGGGAAGGTTTCGTATAAGTCGGATGTGTACAGTTTTGGAATGCTGATCTTGGAGATGGCTGGTAGGAGGAAGAACGTGAACCCATATGTGGACCATTCAAGCCAGATCTACTATCCAAGATGGGCATATGAACGTCTGGTTAGGGGTGCTGGGCTTGGGGCAGATGGTTGTGAGATTGAAGATGTGGAGACTGCGAAGAAGTTGGCGTTGGTTGGGTTGTGGTGCATACAGATGAAACCGATGAGCCGGCCAAGTATGAGTCAAGCATTGGAGATGTTGGAAGGGAGCGCCGAGGCCATTCCAATGCCTCCCAAGCCTTATCTGGCTTCTCCAGAAAATGATGTTAATTATAATATTTATGCTTCTGATAGTGCGGCGCTTCTCAGCCATTGTTGATTAGCTGTTTCATTGACGTGAACTCCGCGGCTGTATTGATGACCATGGATGGCTATTTATAGTGATCGATGTGGAAAGTGAGCTAAGGTGGTATTAGAATTAGTATACATATTTTAGGTGGACGTTCACACTGACGTTGATGGTGCTTGATTGCCTATTTCGGTTCCTTGTGGAAAGCGTGTTATAAGTTTATCTACACTGGTGCTTAAATTCGTTCATTAAAAAAAGCGGACTGGTGCTTAAATACTTGTCAAAACCACGTGTGTGGGCAAACAATTCTGAAAGCATTGCAAAGAGATCGACTTTGTTCTCCTCCCACAACAAAATCGTTCTTGTTAGTGTAAATTTTCATAGGTAGAGTATAGTAAAGGCAATACAAAATATAATGAAAAAAGCAAAAGAAACATGACACAAAATATTAGTGGAAACCCCCTAAGACGAGAAAAAAATTACAGGCGAAACTTGTAGTGCTAAGCCACTATAACAAAGGATTACAAAAAGACTGTATTCATAAGATATATATACTCTATGCACATTCTCACATCATATCAATTTATCATATCAATCTCACGTATAAAAAATGAAATCTTAACATTTATAAACATTTCAACAAAATTTTTGAAGAGGAACATAAAAGAAACTAAAACGATCGAACTAGAGCCTCTTTAGCCGTGTTGGTAAAAAATAGTCCATGTTTCCAAATTTAAAACGTGCTATTTAAATACTTAAGTCGATAGCTAAAATATTTTACTATTCATAATAAAACTATTGTTCATTTTTCCCTTACCACTTTTGAGACATAACTCACTGTTCATTTTTTATTCAAATAGTAGCTTATATTATTGAAAATAATAACTGATACTATTAAAAAAAGTACATTGACAATGACGTCACAGTGCTTATTAAGCCAAGTAAACAGATTAACTTGTTGAAAGTAATTTCTCATGAATTGAATATCAAACGATTTGAATTAGGGATCCTTATTATTACAAGCGAAGAAGTCACAGTGTGGCCTATGATGATATTTGAATAGTTGAATGAAGTACTTTTAATTAAAATTTGACTTTTGACTCTTCTTTTATTAATAAGGAAAATGACAAGTAGAAGGGGAGCTATACCCCTTTTCCTAGTTATAAATCCTATGCAATAAGCGGACTATACTTTTATAAATAGAAAAATATTATAATTATTAAAAATATAAATTATTAAATTGTAAATTTCTGTTATCAAATATTCAAAATTGTTTTTGAAGTTAATTTAAATAAAAAATATTATGTAAGTAATTTAGCTATAAAAGTTAATAGATATAAATCAATGGCTTTTGATCATCACTAGACTTTTGGAAAATAAAAAAACGAAGAAATATCACAATTTAAAGCAATTCAGGAGAAAAATAAATATAGTAATCTTCAGCGGTGAACGTTATGTTGGCTCAGTACCGAATTTGTACTTTCGTAGCAAGATTTTGTAGCCAAAATTGAATTGAATTATTCCCAAACTCCAACTGAACTGAATTTCGGTTTGGTTGATTCGATAACCGAATTACATCATAAATTATAAATAAAATAGTTATCTTTAATTATTTGATCAAAATGACCTTTGTGAATGTATAATTATCTAATAAATAATTCTAAGATATATATGATATTTTTAAAAAATTATCAAAAAGCATTATAATTTCAAGATAGTTAACATAAACTATAGATTTTAAAATATTTTTAAAAAGTTTTATTTAGTTCAGTTCCGAACCCAAACCATCAATATGCATTTTGGTTTGTATGGAGTCCGGTTGAAAACCGACATATTAGTTCGAAACCTAACTAAATCATAAGTCAGTTTTGGTACGGTTTGGTTTTTGGATTTCACCAAATTATGCTCATCCTTAATAATATTAATAGGGGAAATGTATTTTAAGATAAATAAATATAAAGAAAGCCACAAAATGGCCAATTCAAAAAATTAAATACCATACTTTTTTATCCAAATCTAATAGATGGTCTTCTTTCCAACCATATTTTTTATTTTATTTCAAATCTTTTTATAATCCTATCTCCAAGTTCATATAATATAAAACCATAATTCGTCAATATAAACTTCTTCCCAAGAACTCATTGTAAGTTCACTGTCCTTGTACACCTCTGTCTTCATCTAAAAAAAATAAATTTTAAGATTGATTTTAGAAAAAAATAAAGAGGGGAAATATCGCATTTAAAGCAATGCATGGGAAAAGAAATATAACACTTTTAGCTAAGAAAAATTATTAATAAAATCACGAAGTGAAAGTAATAGAAAGAGGAAAACCCAAAAAATTAATGAAGGTGTAAATCATAAAAATTAAAACAATGATAAAAGAGAATAAAATAATGAATAAGAGAATCCTAAAAATAAAAAATAATGATGTTAATAATAGAAAACTGAATTACATGAAAAAAATAAAGATGGAAACTGTAAAACCCGGGCTTTACCTGACGGTTTTAGTTTTGATTTGGTGTTAACCCGGATCAAGTTGCGAGCCACGACCTTGGTTTCCCTTTTTGCTCGTATGTCATCTCGGTACCTATTTTCAGTTTTTATTGAAGTCAAGTCTACTTAGGTCTACGACCGTATTTCTTGCGAGTTTAGTTTGCTTATCGTGTGTTTGAAACTCTTTTTGGTGTGGTTCCCAAGGCCGCCCCGACTGCCTTAGGCTGAACCCTAAATGTGTGCGGTCTGGTTCCAGCGAGAAGGTGCCCTCCCAATGCCCTTGATATGGAAAAAGAAGAAGATAAGGGTCTTTGTTGTTGGCGCAATGACTCCATGAGAGCATCCTTGCACCAAAACCATTCTTGGTTCGGTTCATCCTTGCCTCCTACATCAGCAGCCCTTGCCTTCTTTTCTAAGGGCTAGGGTTGTAAGTCTTGGTGTGCGATGCCCCAAGAGACCTCTCCTTTGTACATTGGAGGTAAGTCTCTTCCCCTTTGGTGTGTTCCGTTTGTGTTTTGCTTGTTGTTGCTAGATTATGTACTAGGTTAGCATTTATCTGGTATTTTTTTCATGTACCCGTGTCTACTAGGAGAATTTAGGTGGTATGTTCATAATCTTGGCTTGTTAAAATAAATAGTAATGCATTTTTTAGGATGTCATGGTCGCATGTTTGCATTGTCTTCGTAGATCAACTAGAACGCTTGTTCTACATTGTATTTTTGTATGTTACAACTTTCATCTTTTTCATGAGAGGTAGATCTACAATGTTGACTAAGTATGTTTCTCTTATTTTGGCCCATATCAGCATGTATGGGAGTCAAAATCAGAGAAATGTGGCAACTTTAATACTTGTAGTAGCCTATCCACCAATTTCCTCGTAATTTAGGTTTCTTATCTTTGTTAGGATAAGTGGAGTGATCTTGTTGAGTTAGGATGAGGAGCACGACTCATCTAGGTCCGTAAGACTCTTATATTTCATCTCTGCTTGGCTCCATAAATGGTGTTTTCACTGAGTTTTAGATATTTGACGACATTGGTGGCATTTTATTAAATCCCTCTCATGCTGGGCCATTTAGTTGACTTTTTGCATAGTTTAAAAAAGCTTCAAGGATGAGATCTCTTTGATGGTCTTCAAAGTGAGGATCTAGAAAGGCTATGATATAAACCCCTACCTAGCCTACTATATAAGTATACGAGTTTTACGATTTTCATGAATATGAAAGTGAGTGGTATGGATATTTATGAAGTGCACTAGTACTCTTTTACACTTTAAAGTAGTGCAATGTAAGTAAGGTACTTATGAGATCTCTTAACTTAGTCTCACATGTAATACCTACTGTAACACCCCGATTTCGATTCACTTAAGAATTGAATCAGAAATGTTGTGATCGAGTCGAGTCATGTTTAAAGTTGTCGGTCCGAACGACTCGACCGATAAAATAGATCAAAACAACCTTCTTTATGTCATGAGAATGGAAGACATTATTAAATATACATCAAAACACATCGAATATAAATAAAAGTAAGAAAGTAAATAATTGCACTGAGCTAAAGTGTGTGTAACATTCATCTGTCTTCCTACCAAAGTCGACTCAAGATTGCAAAACCTACATATATTATATGAAAAACACCAGTAATGAATATTACTGGTCCAAAAAATAACTAATACAAACTGGCAAATGGGTATTCCATTACCCATGAAAACTTATGAAACTTCAAGATTACCTTACACTGGGTAGTAAGTAAACATACTTAAGCAAATGTCAGCTCATATGCACGGCTCATAATCATATTCATACATACAATACTTACGCCCTCACATCTTCCATATCACCCGCCACGGTACTCAAGTGGCAAATGAAACATTTAAGTTAGTGCCACAATTCCGGAATTGCGTTGCATTACGCAGTACCGTCATACACCGCACTACCTCAAGGTTTGAAGGAGATTGCGGTCTATGCATATCTCTGTACCACTCATTCTCTTATTTGTGAAATCCGTAAAAATGCTCGTACTTTATAATATGCTTAGGGAAGGTGCTTGTATCATACATTTCTGGAGCTTCAGTTCGAAAACCATCAAGGGATCTCATCTTTGTAGTTTTATTAAACATGGCCGAAAAATAGCTGGAAACAACCAAAAATGCTGCGGCGATCACGGGAATGGCGAAGGTCGGTGTCAGTCCTAAACTGTAGATCTCGGCGAGGGGAAGCTATCGGGGTGGTCGGCTTCGCTATGGGACACTCGTCGGCACCAAAAAATGGCCCGAACTGGTGGCGGCTGTGGTGAAAATCAACAGCAAAAACATCGTCGCTGACGGCAGCGCCGGTGGCGATCGTGGGTATTGACTGATAGCCGGGCGCGAGGTGGTCACGGCCGTACCGATCCGGTGGCCGGGGGCTAGTCGAAGTGGTGGCGGCGCTAAAGGGTGAAAATCTGAAAATCAATGAAAGTGTTTGAAATATAAATGGGAGAAAACTAGGCTTGACGTGGACGGCTGAGATCTTGCCATATGGCACGATCTGAACGTCCGACAACTCGTAGTCTAGTAGGATCCATCTATGGGTATATGCAATATACATACGAACGGAAAGCTCGAATCGAGACCGTCCGAAGTCGAAACTGACTCAAGTCCTAAAATTGACTCTATAGGCGGGAATCAAGGCAAGAATGGTAAATGAGCTTCAAAACCCTAAACGCAATCGAGTTGGACCCACGGGGCACAATCCGATGGTCCAAAATTCCTATGCTGCATGTAAATAAAATACCCAAAAAATCCCAAATGGATGTTAAATCCTGCAACGACGTAGATCTAGGCCTAAAATCCTGGCTAACTTATAAAAATCATATGTATAGCTCATGTATACACTGATAAGTCATGCTCTACTATATCATAACTGAAACTATCATATGGATGTCGGGCATACTCAGTTTTCATGACAAGCTCACATGGCCATCTGGGCCTTATACTCATATTCTTAAAATTAGTCTGGCTCGCACTGACTCGATACTGACCCGAACAGGGCAAAAATAAAATTGGGTAAAACCCTAACCTGAAAATAGGGTTTTACACCTATTGGGGTAAGATCTTGTTTATAAGTGAAAATAGACGGTAGATCATCAACTTCGAATAACAATTTTTAAAGAGATGACTTAGGCTTGTTGCGTTACACTTTCGGTCAAGTCGTTCCAGATGGTATTAAAGCAACCTAGTTCCATGTTAGATGATGGGCTGGACTAATGATGTTAGTCATACTACTAGTCACGGGCCAAAGAAGTCACTTGGCTGGGCTGGCAATAGGCCAAGTATAGGAATTTCAAAGACGAAATCTTTTAAGGTGAGTGGATTGTTTGATCTCTCAACTTAATCCCACATATAATACCTACTAGGATAAGACTATGTTTATAAGTGAGTATGGATTATATATCTTTAACTTCAGTTAAGCATTTTTGAAGAGATGACTTAGGCCCATCACGTTACACGTAGGGTTTGGTCGTTACAGTACTACGAATGTAGCTCGTTTTCAAAAATTGTGGGACTTTCATTTTTCGAGTCACCTGAGTACTGTGACGGGTAATATGCGAACGATGTGAAGGCATAAATATATGTATGTATGTAAGTATGAAGCATTGATTTGATCTAACATGTTTTATGATGTTCGGCCGTGTCGGCCTAAACTTACTACCTTGTAATGTATTTTGGAAGTTTCATAATTTCTTGTGAATATTAAGATACTCATTTGCTATTATTGTTTTATCAGTAATTATTTTCGGACTTATTTTATTACTTACGGTTTTCCTATATTTATTTAAGTGTATATTCATATTCGTGACAAACAGAGGTGGACAGATCAAGAGGCTCATGGCGGGGGATGATACCATATATTATTTATGCATAGTGTTGTAATGGATCTATGTATTTGTGTTGTATAACTTATGTATTTCAAGATTATGAGACTTCTGCTTTTAGGAATTATGGGGCATGTGATGTATGATGTTGTGCGCGGGCGCCCTCATGCCTATGACGATGGGTTGTTGTGTTGGCGTGTGTTCAATATTTTATTATATTATATTTATTATCGTTGCATGGTATTAACTTTGGGAAAAGGTTAATAATTTTCTGCAGGATGTGTAAACCTCAAAATCTCGGAACATGACAATGATCAGACTAGGTATGCTAAAAATATTTGGTTGCAGTTGTGTGAGTGTGATAAAGAAACGTGGACTTGAGGAGTCACACCACTTGAAGGGTCCACATGAAGACCAGGTGCTTGGGTATGATGCCGTAACACTTGTTGATGCATCTGTCTATGTATTTAGTTTTTACGTATGTGAAATATGTAACCAAGACCCTTGTATTTACATGTATTAAGTTTTGCATCATTATAATTATAAGTTACCTAATTCGAAGGTCAGAATTAAGTATAAGAACTAGATCATATATCTGCATTGTGAAAAACTCAACCTCTTAGTTGTATTGGGGGTGTTGCCATCTTATAGCTTGGAGTGACTATTGGATTTTTAAATTCACCCTCTTAATTGTTAGGGAGGTGTTGTCTTTTCCGTAAGTCAAATTGATCATATTGAGAGTCTTAAGTCTAATAGTCTTCTTATAATAGTCTTTTCCGTTTCGGCTCACCCGTGAACTGACCCGGAAATGTCACCGGCGACCTAACCGTTCGTTAATCTACTAGATTCGGTTAAGCCGACCCGGATCTACTCTTGGCGTCTAAAGATGGAGATGCAAATATGAAATGCATGAATGAGAACAATTGGGTTCTAACGCAGTCCTACATGCATGCTATGATGTACAAGCAAAAACAAGACAAAACAATAAATGAGAAACCAAAAGAAAATATATATTATTTTATGAAAATACGATAACACATAACAATCTACCATGACATTAAATCATTATCTCATTCGTTTTTACCTGAGCCGAGTCTAAACTACAAGGCTCCCTACTCATTCATATTTATCAGTTCGTTTCATAACAAGTAATTCATTCAAGAAAACACATTGTAATAATCATTCACACAGCATTAAACAACCATCATTATACATTACACGCGGCAGGTACATGTGTGGGCGGTTCCGTGCTGCTCCTCCACAGTCCCGACAGCTTTCATCGCTCGCATTCCTCACCTACATATATATATAAAAACCGTCAGTAACGACTGTTACCGGCCCGAAAAATAACTAATATCAATCTGACACAGGAGAGCAAACTCTCCTGTTGAATCAGAACCATATACTTCCTCAAGAACCCTCATCAGGGCACATACGGGAGCCGTCGCCCTCGGGTCAACAGCGTCCAAGGGTTCTTTCTCATTCTCATACCTTGGTCATTTCTCTATCGCTTCTCGCATCAAATTTCATTCCTTACCACCCTCTGCACCTTCCATATTACTCCTGGCCTTGAGCACAAAGGCCGAGCACTCTCAGGCAGTCGCCTTCAGTACCCTTTGAACCACAAGTCTAGACATGCGCGGCATTGCAGTACCCGTAAACCTCCACACTTCTCCGGGTTTGAGGAACTCAAAGGTGGAGTTGTCCGGATCCTTCGGGAACGAAGTGGGTTCTCCCCAGCTCCAGAGCCCGCTCTTCCGAGCACACGCCCTATTTGAAGACGTGGCCGCAAGTAACCCTCATTCCATCTCTCACCGAAAACGCGAAAACTATATATATATAGGCCTGGATTGGGATTTATACAATAGGCCCGAAGGCAACTTGAGCTGGATCTGAAGTTCGAAAACAAACTCAAGGGATCTCATCCTCGAGGGTTATTAATCCGAAAAAGAACCGTTGGCTAAATAGCCCGAGTTAAGTGGGATCCAATAAAACGCCACTTAACTCGTCCTGCAGATGATAAATCAAATAAACAATAGAGTAGTGTAAAAACAGAGAACGAGTCCTAAACAGACCTGGTAGAAGCTCCAAACGGGTCCACGCGCTTAGGCGGCGAGCTCTTACACCGTACCTACACAATCAAGCTAAAAACTAACGCCCGCATGATGAATCACACATCCTATAGCATGCACACACAATCAACACAATCACGCATCAATCAACACACATCAACCTATATTAATTCTAGCAAGTCTACTTAAACTAGTTTGATTAGATCATGATTATTACTTAAGAACCCTAATTAGTTTCATAACTTCTATTTTTAACACCACACAATTCCACAAATTTCATATTTTATTCTAAATCAAATCCACATTTATATAAGTAATTACAATGCACAATTTATCAATCATAGCATGCAAATTCTAATAATCAATACTTTCAATTAATTAAGTTAAAATAAATTATACCACGCGTAGTCGAAAATCGGCGACGGCTAGGGTTCCCGTTTCGTGGCTCGAAACTCGAATTCGGCACCTAGCGGCGTCCAAAGTCCGATCAGATTGGACTGGGTGCGTTCGGCGGATGATCCGGCAAATTTCCCACAAATCAAATTTTCCGGCGGTTCTGGCGGTTTTCCGGCGAGTGTCGGCGGTTTTCCAGCGGATTCCGACGGTTTTCCGGCGATGATTCGGGACGGGGCAATCAGGGGGTCTATCGGCACCAGGTCGACGAGCTCGGTCCGATGGTGGTGTCAAACAGAGTAGCCGAGGCGGCGATGACCGTCGGCGGCGGCGTCGAAACTGGGTGGCGGTGGCGGCGTCGAAACTGGGTGGCGGTGGCGGCGTTCTCCGATCGGGGCTCTGGCAAGCCTCGACGACGGTCGGGATGGTGGGGGAAACGTCGGCGACGGCGAGGGGGTGGTCGTCGGGGTCACAGCGGCGGCGGCGCGGCCCGGACGGCGGCGAATCGATGAGGTAGGCGTCGCGGCTTGTGGGGCGATTCCGGCGTCGTGGCGGCGCGACGGTGGCCGGGGTTGGTCGGGGTGGCACGACGACGGCACGGCGGGGCGGGGCGGCGTTGATCGGCGGCCGCGCGGCGTCGGCAGCGGTGGCGGCGGCAACGACAGGGGCGGCACGGCTAGGGTTTGGGGAAGGTGTCGGGGAAGATGAAGAAATGTTCTAGTGGCAGTTTCGTAAATAAGTATTGACTCAATTCCGACTCGAGTCAAAATAATAACTAGTTCGTAATAAATTCTAAAAAAATCTAGAAAAATATGGAAAAATCACATAAAATAAGACAAACACAATAACATCCAAATGACATGCTCTATAACTAATAACCCACCCGAATATAATCCAACGCGTCCTAGCGCGTTATTCGGCCTAAAACTATTTCTTCGATCAAATAAAAATAACAATCAATACTGCATATCTCCACATACTTGATAACCCATTTTTCATCATCTTTTAGCCGTCATTGTAACACCCCAAATCCGGTCCACACTCGTGAACCGAACCGGCATGTTACAGGCCCCGGTTAAGTCGGCTAACCCGAACCTAACTCATGCGGATCCAATCTCGGCGTCTTAAGATGAAGATACAACTCGCAATGCATGGATGAATACACAAACCTAACATGGTACTACATGAATGACATGCAAGTCAGAGTACACACCAAAACCATCCCGATAAAAATTAATAAAAGTTTTGAAATATGA
>JAURVB010002948.1:0-17431 GCA_033002965.1 Piper betle | reverse complement strand
TGCATAACGTCTTTTATTTTATTTTATTTTATTTTGTGGGGGGGAGTTTGGGGGTGTGTGGAAATCATGAGCATAAATTTCATTATGAATACAAACATTAAAAGATGTGAGTGCAACGATAAAGGATATTTGCCAAGAAAAGGAAGAACTGTGTAATATTTTTTCACTTGGGGAGACCATTTTGGCAAGTGAACAAGAACTAGTCTGCAAAATAATTGAAAGAAAAGATATCTATTCAAATTACCAAGAAAATGACAAATAAAATTGCAGAGAAGGCCAAAGTTTTCTCTTTTTAAATATCAAAAATTAATTTCATGGCCCTAAATGATATCTGAAATCTGCTAACTTTTCCCATTAAAAACATGAAACAAATAACAAAATTCGTTTATGCAGAATACTGCGTCTGTCCTGTGATTGAGATCACGAATAGCCCTTCACAAAATTTTAAGTCTTGAGGAGTACCCAATGACAAAACCTAAAGTTCTAAAAGTAACCTTCCTTCTTGCATAGCACTCACCCCTCAGTATGCTAGAGAGGTTATAAGAACAAACGAATAAGAAGGGCAATCTGGTGCACATAAATTACTGCATGTGCAGGTCTCACAAAAGGTAGGATCATAAAGGGTCTATCACAGAAGCCCCAACCTGCATTTAGAAAGAGGCTATTTCCATGATTTGAACCCATGACCACTTGGACACACAGCAGCAACTCTTACCAGTTACGCCATGGCTCCCCTTCAAAGTAGGATACATATCGGATTAAATTTACCTACATGTTCAGACTGAATATTACCATACAACAAGCAACCACTAACCTGTGACATAGGAAACTCCTGTGACATATATGTCCAAACGAAGTCAGTATCATCAAATTCTACGGCATTCATGATCATGGGGTTGTTCATTGATGGAAGAGGAACCCTTGAATAGCCTAATCTAAAACGGACATGCTTTGCTGAATAAATAGGATCGCCAAACTCAAAAAAGGCTGCAACAAAAAGAAAAAAACACACATAAGAATCAGCCATAAAAAATACACAAACATAATGAGACTCGTAAAAAAGAGAAGAACATAACCTTTGAAAGGCCGAATATTTACTTCATCAATAATGCACAGCTTGGAGCACAACTTATAAGTAAGGGTTTCGGGGTTTATAGGATCACCGGTCCCTTTACTAGACCAGTAAGACGGTCGTCCACGGACTATATCACCTGATTCCAATGTATTTTCAATTCTTTCAAGAGGATAATGGTCAGTACTAGATGCACATATTGCTTCAAAGATGCAGTTTTCTCTTTTTGTATGTATAAGGTCGTGAGCCAGATGTGCATATACTCTATTACTAATTTCAAGGCTCTTCCATTCTACAGACCTGCTGCATCCCGCATCCATTGAATTATTTACTTCAGCAGCTAGGTTGAAATATGATAACTCTGAAAACAGTCTTGTGCAAAGTTTCTTGCATACCTCATTGTCAATCACTGAAAAAAATATTAACAAATATTAAATTCAACTGACGATCATATAAGATAAGGTGTGAGGCTCATGTCACACTATCCATTAAAATTCAGATCAAAACCATTGCAAAAGTGAGTAATATCTGAACAAGCTACCTAGCAGATAACCAAACCACACATACTTAACTGTAAATATTGTTTAGCCCACATTAATAGAGCAAGGAAAAGAAAAGAAGCAACCAAATGTTATAAAAAGTTCTGCAAAAATTACAAAGATGGTCATCATTTGAGTTCATAAACACAACCTAACATTCAGTGCACCTTATGCAATTTCACAATTCAGCAATAACCGGAAGGAGAAAGAATCTGGATGCACATCATCCCTAAATAATATAGGGTTCTGTTTCCACTAATTTACAGCCTTGAGAACATATCCCCCCCTTCCTGATATCATGCAACAAACCAATTTAAAAGACTTATAAAAATCTCTTTGCCCAAGATGACCACAAGACTACAGATGAACAACCTAGTATGGAAATTCAAACACAATAAGAATAAATAAATAACCTAAAAAAGAGAACCACGCTGTCACATAAAGCCATACCTTCCCTTCTACTACTTGTCAAAGAGAATGGCACAAAAAGTGCAAAATTTACACACAAGAAATCCGTATCCTCAGTTAGATTTCATTAAATTTCAGTACGAAACCACATTGTGACATCTTTCATTGGTAATGGATATTCGAGCATATACATCACCAAAATAAGTTAAATACTGGCAATTTACATTGAGCATTTTCCAACAAAAAAGGAAGGAATTTTGATATGCTGACAATCATTTTATCATTCCTTATTAAAGAAACAATTAACATAACTTATCCAAAGAAAAAAATGTAAAACTCACAACCCAAGGAAGGAAGCTGGCAAATATTTTTGTCACATTGAGCAAAATAACATGTTTTATGGGGAAACAAAATTAAGTCCTTCCTCCCAAAACGACAGTACAAAAAGAACACATGCAACCCAAAGTATCTCATTTGCATTAAGAAAGAGCCAATCATCTAAATTGGAACATGCTTTTTATGTTCACAGTTGATTTTCTGTAAAAAATTGAACATGATCAAAAAACAAAACAGTAATCTGTTGAAAAGTTAGGAAAATTCTTTTCACATACAGAATCAGACATTGATAATTTCATATTAACTAATCTTAACATCATATTCTGACAGATATTGTCACCCAAGGATAAGGATCATTGTTCTATCATCTTGAACCAGGAAAATACTTCTTACGACTGTTTATTGCACAGAAATCCAAATTCACAATGGCCATACAAATAGTTCACAAATGATTCATACTAACCAAACTGCCGCCAGGCGCGTGAAACACAACAAGCGCGCACAAGATCAGCCGAATTGTCCAGACGCGAAAACACATTAAAAGACATATCACTACCCAGCCACTCAACGAAATCTCCAGCCATCTTCATCTTTCTGTACTCCACAAATCCTGCCAAATGCCCACCACCAAGTACAAATCAACAATTTGGTAAGAAAACAGGTCACCACCACAAATCATCTCCCAATTCTACATCCAACCATAACAACAAAAATCCTACTAAAAAAAACATAAATTTCCAAACGAACATGATACAATTGGCAAAAAATAATTGCACAATCATGCAAAGCAAATCCACAGATCAAAAAAAAAAAAAACACGCTTGTTAGGTCAGCACCATAGATCATCATCCAATTATATAACCAATTATAACAACAAAATCCTAATTCAGCACGATCATCATATAATCCGACCATTTAAGTCAACACACATATAAAAGAATCAAGATATAAAAGAAGGATCAAAATAATAAAAAAATACATACCAATCAACAGAAAATTGCGAAATTGAGAAAACTAACACAAATTGACGGAGATGCAACAAGAATAGCAACATGGGAGGAATGAAGATGGGGAATAGATGCTACAAAGAGCAAAATTGGATCGAAAAAGAAGTAAATAAATGGTAGGTTTGCTCATGGTCACATTTCGTGATTGCAAGTCTCTCCGTATGTAAATAAATTACTTGGTAAAAAATTTTGACCCACTAATTAATTACATGCCTCTCTTGGTTGCTTGTATGTTTACAATATTGTAAGTTGATAAAAAAAGTTTATCTAAATTTGATAAAATAAAACTGTATGTGGTAAGAGAGTCAAATGAAAATGACATTGAGGTTAGATTTGGTGAACAACATAGTTTATGATTGGTGGAATTCTAAAATTTCCATTTAGTTGAATTTGTGTTATTAATGTGAGATGTCATGTGGGCAGAGTCTTCATTCTAGTATATTAAATAAATAAATAATTTGGGCAATGTTGAACTATTAGAAATTTATGGCTTTATAACTTTTTTCCACTCTTGTAAAAATTAAATAATTTTCAAATAAATAAATTATTTGGTAACTATATATTTTAGGTATAATTAATTGGGGATTATGGACGTAACATTCAACCAATTTTGTAATTTTAGCAATTAAATATTAAAGGTGTTGAAAAAAATAATAATTAGAAATGATTTAGTATCGATTTAAACAAATTTATTTTCATATACCACTCAACCGTCTTTATAATTTAGTTATTATTTATGCAAACTTAAGTTGAAAAGAAATATTTAGAGTTTTTTAATTGAAAATGAATAAATTTTTAAATATGACAAGGTGATGGGAAAATAAGGTTTAATTATTAAAAAATAAAAAATATAAATTATTTAAATTATATTCAATTAAAATTTAAAAAATTAAAAAACATACAAAGCAACTATCTAAGTCAAAGGTGGTAGGGATTTGGACACCCAAGCTAAGAGGCAACTCTGTGTCCCAATCACAGCCTTGGTGGCACCCAAGCTAAGGGCACGAGTGTGGCCAGATCTAGCTTGCAGCAACTATTTATTTAATTTTTTTTTAAATAAGGGGTGATTTTACTATCAAAATATTTTTTTCTTTTCTAATAGTTATATTTGATTTTTCTATCATATGTTAATATCAAAAAATATTTTCCCTTCTTTGGTTTAAAGATCAAATATTTAAACTAGTTAATACTAAATTTTTATTATATATTATTTTATTAATTTTAATCATCTCTTATGTCATATTTGTGTAATCCACTTAATCTGATATTTTTAACACATAAAAAGGCACAAATTAAGGCAATCTGTTTTCTTGCGGACACCTCCTTGTCTTCATTCCACGGATAAGACTGTAATTATTAAATAGTTAACTTTTTAAACTATTTTATTTATTTTGGAAACAAAAAACAAAATATTTTCGAAAATATAAGACGGATTTGAAGGCGGTGGCGATTAGTGGGCCGACCAGTGGGCGGGCCGAGTCAGGCCGCAATACGTATCTTAATCATGGGATGTGCCCGAATTACCCTAATTATTTGGTCAATTCTATTGTTTGAGAACTGCTTGATGGCTACAAGAGATATTCTTATGTGTGATGGCCCTTTTTTTGCATTTTTTTTTCAACCCAAGCACCTAATTTTATTTACAAAAATAAAAAAGAAAAAAACGCCTGCAACAACGATGACACCTTTTGTTTTGTTTTTGTTTTTGTTTTTAAAATTTAGTGGCTTATGAACAACTCGGTCGTTTCTTCCCTTTCCCAAATGGTAGCCACATTATGTAATTTGGGTCGAAAACATCTTCTGAGTAAGTGAAATTTGCCTCCCACATCAAATGAATTAACTACGCACAGCAGCACTATAAGATCTCTATTATGTTAAATTAGCAAAGTATAATGCAAAAAATATAGTAGCACTATAGAATTCGGAAAAGTACAAATACTAAATGTATTATCATATATTCCACTAGTTTTCGAATCTCCATTGTAGTTGCTTCTCTTTCTCTCTATATATGTAATATATATATGCCATGCAAAACATTACTTTGAACGCATTTGTTCAATTGAGTCTCCACATACTTGACCCTTTCTTCTGAATTCCACATACAAAGTTGCACCAGTGGGCACACCAAAAGATAAGATGGACATCAACGTCCGGCAAGCGTTAACCACACTTTGTGCCCACATAGATAAGACAAATAAGAACATAGCTTCAATCATCGTTAATAAACTAATTTATTCATCATAAACTTGCCAACCTCTTTATTCAGAAAACAATGAAATGCTGTGTTTCTGCCTGTTGTCGATCATGTCTGTGCCATTCTCCCATATAAGTATTAGCTTTGATCGTATCTTCCTCCTTGGTCCCCATCAAGCATCATTGCTTAAAATATAGAAGTAGAGATATTGCTTCTCATTTTATTACGCAATTTATTCTAATGTACGAGGAACTGTCATCTTGGTTAGGCTAACTTGTAAGTCTATGCATGGATAAGTCTTGTTACCTTGTCTCTGAATATTAACCATTAATAAAAGTCCTCAAACATACGGTGACATGAAAATATCCAGGGAGCTAGAAAAAGGATTTTGCGAAAATCCACTTATGTATACACTACCCTCAAAAGCAACGAAAATGCACAATAAAAAAAATGCAAACTATGAATAAGCTGATCAACTAGTTACGAATTTTGTACAAACAGTCAAATACTGAACAAAACATGTTGGCATTGCAGATTGCATGGGCTAAAATACAGGTTTCGAAAAGCAAATACATATGCACATAACTCTTTATTGATACAACAAAATGGCGTATAAAGCTGGTAAGTGAAAGCTATAAAAAAAAATCGAAGAAATTTTTTGCAGTATAATCTTTCTGGTTTATGAACTCCAAGTTCACGAGGCAATCTCGTTCTGTTATCAAATATCAACAAAAACTTGGTTTGCCTCCCAATGGACAGTGGAAATTCACGACCGTCGTTTTAACTTATCTCCTCGAGCAATGGGACAGATAAATGCATGATCCACACAGAGACCTCCCTTGGTATGTGTCCAGTCAATCTGGGTCACCAAAAATTTTAAGTTGTTGACTACTTCTGAGCTTTCCACGAGAAAATCTCCGGCATGGTAACAAATCCAGTTTCTTGGTTGATCTAAATAAAATTGGTTCCGGCAGTGTTGGCCATCTGCGGTAGTCAACTGAAATCGAACAGGTTTCACATCCCCCATGAGTGTGCTCTGTGTTACAATTCCGACGACATAGTTTTTTCGAAGGTCTGCCAAGAAGAAGTCGGACAAAGAGACTGTATCTCCCAGCGGGGAACTGGAACTCGACCTCCCCGTTCATTTCAAACCACCAGATCTGCTGGAGATAGGCCACTGAATGGAATCTGCAAAACAAAAAAATCCTCAGTAAAAATTTGTCCTAAAGGCAACATTAACATTCAAAGCTCTTTACCCAAAGGTCAAATTGAAAATTAAACCTAGGAAATAGATCACCTGATGTCTAAAGCATGACCGTAACCAGTTTACAGATATTATTACAGTCCATTTTCTTACATAAAGTACAGAATCATGTTCTACGCACATCTACAAAAGACCATTTTAAACCAAATTGATCACTTTTGCAGGTTACTATTTAGATGTAGACTTAACTTTTATCCTTGCAGTCATCAAGCAATCAATAAAAGTGGCAATGTGGTCATATTTTCATACGTCTACTACAGTATGTCACAGGTTATTTCATTCCCTGTAGAATACAAATAAAATGAAAAAAAAACGCTTACAAACCATGGCCTCTCGCAACGTTTAAGCTTCAAACAGGATGCAGGCAGGACATGCCAAACAGGCAAATACTTCACCACATGAGAAAAAAATGCTTCCCACAGTAACTTGAGAATTTATCTAGTTAATTGTGCTCATGTTCTTGTTCAGGGCACATTAGCATCTCAAGTCACACATACCCATCTAAATCTAAATAACAAATCAAATTGACTTATAACCAATCAAATTGACTATCAAAGGCATAAAGCAAGAAAAATAGAACATGAATCATCAAACACAAAAAAAGATCAGACAACCATCAAATACACCTAGATTCCTCTGTCGGAATATAAGTCAAGTATCTCCTATCATCAATCCCAGTGATAGCCAACGCCTGGGAAGACAAAGCCAAGCAAATTTCCCCACTATTCTTATCCAACCACGCCTCCTGCACAAAACATTAAAACCAATACACCACAAGCAAAAAACTACAACAGATTCTTGAACAAGCCAATACCCAATACCCCTCCCACGAAAACTAGAACAATCCCTTTAACAGTTTCGAAGCTCAAAAAAAGGAACTAAACCCCCTCACCTACAACCCACCATCCAGCGGCGCCGGCAGCGAGGCCAAGCGAAGACCTCCTTCTTGCTCAACCCCGCCGGCGCGGCCGCCCACGAGCCGCTCGAACAAGTACGCGAAATTCTCGGGGAGCTTCTGCTCCACACGAGGTCCGCCCCCGCCGCGCCGGCGAACGCGCAGTTGAGCCGAGCCAGCCTGCAGATCTCCGGCGGGAAGGTGGAGCAGGATCAGCGCCGCGCAGTTCTCCGGGATGTCACCGAGGCCGGTAGCCGTTAGACGGAGGCTTCTATGGCGATGGTGGTGGTTCGGCGACGAGGCGAAGCCGGAGAGCGCCGCTCCCATGACCAAAGGAGCAGACTTTGGGGTCCTACTGGCTGGAGGCGGTGGCGGCGGCACCGGCGGTGGAAAACGGACTCGGGCGTCATCGGGAATCTGCGGCCACGGGCTGCCCGCTCCGGTGAGCGGAAGCCGTCGACGGGGAAGAAGGATGTTGTGACCAGCTTGGCGGACCCCTTTGGCGCGAATAAATCGGTAATGGAGGTCGTGGAATTCCTGTTTTAGCCCTGTACGAAAATGACGAAAATAGGCTTGTAATTTTGAGGAGTTCACACCCCTCCAGTTTTTTTGGATGGTTTTATTAATGAAATCATCAGATTGCTTAAGTGCATAAAATGGCCATTAAACCTAATCCTCTAATGTCTTGTAATGTAATAGCTCATATATTTTATTTAAGATGATGTAAGAATATTCACATCAGCTGGTAATTAATTATTTTTATCAATTTTAATTTGAAACTTGCTCAAAGGCCAAAACAATGAGCAGGTAATTTGAAATTTATTAAAAGTTTTTTATTTATAATATATAAATTTAAATTTAAAAATTAACGAATATATGCTTACTTATTATTTTTAAATAAAAAAATGGAATGTCTATGTATAAAGAGAAAATTATGGTATCATTTCATAATTCAAAGGTGTTTCTTTTAAATGGTTATACATGTTCTTATAAATTTAGTATAGAATGGTTATATACAAATATTAAAATCACTTATAAAAAATATTATCTTAAAGTAAGTAGATATCCTAATTAAGTGGGCACGTATAAGTAATGAATAAAAAAATTAATCTGAGTAAGATTTAAACATTTAAATAGAATTTATCAATTTTTAGAATGTCCAATTAATTTGTGCAGAATGAAACTCTATGAATGTTTTCCTAACAAATAATGAATAACAATAATGAATATCATGTTTGTGTCATTAAGCTTATAACATTACTGTTGGATGAGAATTGATCATAATGGTATTTAAATTGGTTACTTTCCTTTTGTTTTGTTGGCTGTTGTCTACTTGCTGCTATTTGAGTGCTATGTGCATTTCTCATTGTCTTCCCTTATTTATTTTAATTACTGTGCACATTGAAATAGCTTATTCAAGCCACTCGGGCCCAACAAGCCTAGTCTAAATTGAGTCCCTGCCTACAATAGATCCTGCCTGGCTGATTTTTCATTTTTATTCTCATTTTACGTTCTAAAATATTTTGATTTTTATCATAAAAAGCTCCTAATGCTATTATTGATCACTTTTTTTACTGTTAAGTATAAACTAGTAATGCATTTTTCTCTAGAACTTTGAAAATGTTTGTTCATAACACAAAATTGTTACTGATCTATCATTAAATTGGTCGGCTCTTTATTGTATTTTTCATACGAGAAAAATTAAGGAAAGCTATAGCTTATATGAGCTGTATATTTAATTTTAGTTATTTTTAATGGATCCTACAAAATAAGATTTATATGTATAAAAAGTAGAATGCATAAAATATAATAAAAATTTATTTTATTTTTTACATCAATGTGCTCAACTTTCGGATTTTTAAAAAATACACTAGTTAATAGATATTTTAAAATTAATTTTTAATATAATTACTTTGATAATTAAAATAAAATAGTTATAATATATTAGATTGAGTTACAAAATAATAATAATAATAATAATAATAATAATAATAATTTAGTTTTTATTTATCTACGTGGATTTTGAGTAGTGAAACTCACAAAATTAGTCTAAATAGAGTAGCTTGTATAATCTATATAAGTTGTAACTCTCTTCATCTAATAAAGTTTCTTTATTATTGTTTTCGGTCCATATGATAATGGTAGCAGGTTACATTGCAAAAAGAAAGAACCAATGATCTAATACCCTCTTTAACCCCTCTTTTTCCATGTATGGAGGCTTAGATTGTCCGAAGTTCGTTGATAAGTATTATGACTCGTGTTTTGTGGTTGTTGGTCAGCACTATTCTCAAAGAGTATAAACTAGAGTTCCCTCTTGCACAATCTTTTCGCACACTAAATTAAATTATATCTCCTGCCTCACATTTGATAAATCCATTCCCTATATGTAGCCCTGTATATTCTTCCTTATCCTGAACACCATTTGTATATATTCTCACCATTTTATTATAAATTCTTATAAAATTGCCAACCTTTTGAAAGAATCCATTGATTGCATATTGAAATCGTGTTTGACAAATTTAAAGGAAAAATGAGTGGCCCCTAGATTGAATACTCGATGACTGTTGTACTTGTACTGTAGTCGCCCTGATCTAGACCCTCCCATTACATATCTATTTTCTTAAAAAATAAAAACTTTCTTTCTTCTCTCTTATTGCCATCCATGCCGCCGTTGCCACGGCCCTCGCCGTCTACCGCCCCGACACATATATTGGTGCAAGACTCATAAGTTGCTCGAATTAATACCTTAGTTTGGCGATGATCTTAATCAATTTAAATCTTATCTTATTTGAGATGATTGACACATGAAACCTAGAAGGTTTGTACATGGTTTGGATAGGAATGTAAAGTTGATGTTTGTCCGGCTAAAGTCTCCTTGCATTAACTCGTCATAAATATTTTAAAAAATAGTGCATTATTAAAAACCTTAAAGTAAATTTGTTTCAAGTCTAAAAAGGACAAATGTATTCTTAAATCTTCCTTCTTGTGCACTCTTATATTAATTCCTTCCGTATATAATAAATAGGACCATTAAAAGTACTAACAAGACTACTAGCTCTATGAGCTAGATTAAATTAATTGAGTAACAGCTAATATACGCTAAGCTCACCTTAATTTTTCTTATGGTAGAAACTTTAATCAATTTTTTCAAAAGCCAACAAATGTAAAACACAAACACAAAGCAATGCTTTCGTGACTCATATATGTATATATGCTCAACCCCTACCCGTGACGTTTGATTATAAAACACGAAGCTTTGGTTTCATGCATATTTGTTGAATAATGCACGAGTTGATTATAACATCTATACAAGCTGTATATCACTATTAAGCTAGGTGGCAACCAATATTTTCTTAAAACTGAGGCAAACAGCGAACCAACTTGAAGGAATCAAAAGGCTTTTAGCTAATCTCTTGCTTTCAAAAGAAAAGAAAAGTAACGTGCAATGTCAGGTATAAACTTGAATATATAACCTATCATCTTTTGTTGACAATATGCTTAAGATGCTATTCACCATATTATAAATGTATGTTCTCAAATCCACTAACTGACATTCACCCATCACGAATTTATTCATGAAAAAAACAAATTAACCCAAATACAGTCTTTCGTCGATTCAACAGTGCCGATCAAATCTACAAAAGTTATACGGTTCATTACTAGGAAAATGACCTTTTAGTCAAACGCTTACATGCAAATTTTACCACGGCTAAAGTCATAACAGATTAACCACGGCTTTGCCACTGCAAAACCGTGGCTAAAATAATCATGGGTTAGCTACGGTCCAGCGATGACAACCGCGATATTTTTATTTTAAAAAGAAATTAAACTACGGCAAATATGTTGGTTTACCAGTGGTAATAGTTTTAATAATTTTTCTTTGCCTCAATTATTCCTATTACAATGGTTTAACTGTACCAATATAAAAAGTATTAAAAATAAAAAAAATTAAACATTGTCACAGCTACCTATGACAATTTAAAAAGAATAATATTTTGAGAGGGATTTTTCCGTCCAGATATATATTTTTTAATTTTAATTGAGCAGCGCAGCCCATGCGACACATTAATGGCTCACGTGGCCATTAAATGGCTATAGTCTTAGCTACTCAAATATAAATTAAGATTTTAGTCTGGACAATTTTCCGGTCACCTTTGAAGATATTTGTTACTTAATAATAATAGTGATATTTACTAGTAATTAGGATAAAAAAAGAGTAAAAATCACTTACACTCTTCTTTTAGTACAAAATATCACTTACACCCCTCGATTTTAAAAAAATAATTATTTATATTTTTTATTTCTAAAAAAATAATTGTTACACCTTCTCAATTTTAATACCGTTAGTAAATAGTTAAATATTGATAACATAACCAAAGTTAAACCATATTTAAACTTGATAATATAACAAACTCGAATACATCATCAAGAAAAAAAATTTAACACTATTTTTTTAATTATTATTTTATAGATTAAATATAAATATATAAACTCTAATATTAATGCTTTCAAGTTAAGTAGTATCAAGGGTATAATTAATTTAAATTTTGGAAAAATGATGTAATATTTTTCTTGATGATGTGTCCTAATTTGCCATGTCATCAAGTTATTTTTACCGACTTGTCAATATTTAACTACTTAATAACATTAATGTTAGTTTTATATATTTATATTTAATCAATACAATAATAAATTAAAAAAAATGATATTAAAATATAATTTTCTTGATGATGTGTCCAAGTTGGCCATATCATCAAGTTAAAACAAGTTTTTCGGTCACCCCCTCAATATTTAAGATGTTAGAGTTAAGGAGGTGTAAATGATTAGTTTTTTTAAAAGCATAGTGTAAGTGATCTTTTCTAAAAGCATGGGTGTAAATGATCATTTTTTTAAAGTAATAGGTGTAAGTGATACTTAGTGCTAAAGAAACTCAAAAAGAAAAAAGAAAACCAGTGTAGTTCAAATTTGGTTAATGAAATTGTTAATCTTGTAATGTAATATGTTTTTTCTTATCATGCATAATCATGCCAGCTTAATTTCAACTAAGTGCTATGCATGTTCATTTAAAACCCCATTTTGAATGACATGTAGTCCTTTTGACTTTAAAAACTCCCGAATTGATTCTACTATTCGGCTTTTTGAGCCATTAATTGATTTTAAGATTGATTCCTCCCGTCTCCTTGAGTCAAGCAAAAGGTTTACAAAATATACTATTTTTTAAATTTAGTTAAATTAATAGTTTAAAACAACACAAATCATATATTTATCAATTTAAGCATTAAAAAATCGTTTAATTTGATACACTTATGTTAAATTGAAAAATTAACATAAATGATTCTGAGACGATTCCACTCCATAACCTGCTGAGTCAAGTCCGATTCCCAAATTTTTAAACTACACACTTTCTAAGAGCGCGTGTAAAAGCCTTGTAAAAATTAATTAATAATTTTCTTAAAGGGTAGTGACTCAAAAGCCCAACAATTTTCAAACTTAGTCATAATTAAACACTATATTTTGAATTGAAAAATATTTTTTCATATATATATATATTTATGAAAAAAATATCAGGCCTAAATATTATAAAGTTGCCACTTTTCAACCCAGCATAAAAGATGACCCAGGCATAGAAGCCTAATTTTCGACTAAAAGTCTTAGTACATTAAATTGACATTAAATTGAGTTGCTTAATCGTAAACCACTAGCTTAAATTACCATGGGCGGATATGTTTGCTTGCATTTTCTTAGCTAAAGTTAATTGCAATGAACCTAGGGCACATGTGTCATGTGGATTTATCACGTTGAAAAATATGTTGTCATGCCACATAGAACCATGATATTTACAAGAAGGTGATTAGTATTTTTGTCCTAGGAGTATGATGTTTAACTCCAAGAGTTATGAACTAAGGAGCAAATTTTAATTGGAATTAGCTCAATTCACAAAGGTTAGACTTTGCTCATTTTACTTGGGTTGTCATGATGTTTAATTAAAATTAGGCAAGATGTCGTGTTATGCACGACTTATATTACCAATAAATTTTAACTTTGTAAATAAACTCTCATTAAATAGTGAGATTATATTATAATAATTTTATATCTTATATATAGATTTTAATTAATTTTAAAGATATATCCTAATCAAATGAGAAAATAAACTATAATAATTTAATTTATTATTATTATTATTTTGCATTTTGATTGGTTTGATCTCCTTTTTTTTTTTAAAAAAAAAATTAAAAGCAAGTAGAACTTAGCCCCATGATGGTTTCGGCCTAGAAGCGGGAAATCAGAAAGGTCCCCTGTGGGCTGTGACCCAGGCAACGGCTTGCCCAGAGTCGGGGAGAACAATAGACTTGTCCAATCAGTATTGAATCCTAGCAGCCCACTTTTGAAGTAGGACCAGTTACACTACCTAAACTTATTATTATTTTTATATTTAATTATTTTTAAATTATAATAAATTTTAAATAAATTTAAATTGATATAAAATATAATATACTTAACTAAAAGTTACATCTAACATATTTATTACTAATAATGATTTTCATTATAGTAAATATTTATTTTTTATAATTTATCATAAAAATTTTACATAATATTATTTAATAATTAAGTGAAACTATTAATTCATTAATTTATGAATTCTACTTAAGAATTTTTAAACTCAATAAGACATAGTTTTAGAATAATATATAATCTCTCAAAAAATAGTCTCATATTTAATATCTAATGGGATAAAATAAAATCCTATTAGCTTACAATTGATCACATAAACTGGTGGGTGTACGCGTATAAATATTTAACTTTGTTTTACCATTTTGAGAGGACGAATTGATCCTATCAATTCTCACTTAGGCCCTGTCATTACAATCTTTGTTCAATTATATTCACGTCCCTTGTGATTCTATTTTGGTCTAAAACAGGCTAGTTAGTGTATGGGTTAGTGAAAAATAAGCATTTCGTTGGGCAAAATATATTAGTCAGGTATAGTTCTGTCTTCTTTAATTGGCCCCAAGTAGATCTATAGTTGATAATCAATGTATTCTCCAAATAGATTCATGGTCGTAACCTACTTGTAAGTTAATAAATAGTGTTTAAGTTCACATTTTCAGAAAATCGATTATAAAGGGTTGACAAGCCGTGGGGGTGAGCGTGGGGTGAAAACCTAAATTCGAACCGATCAAAACCACACCGAATTAACAGTTGGGTTCAATTACAAAATAATTCAGTTCAGTTCTTAGATTAGGATAGACAAACCAACCTGGATATTGACATTTTAATTTGGAATCGAACCAAACAGAATTAATTGAATTTCTAAATATATAATCTGAAAATATTTTTTACACTAACTATCAATAAACTACTTAATTTTAGGGTGAAGCTAGATATGTTCAATACGAGCTATGTTCAGAATTACTATCAATACGTTGGTTAAAATATTGTATTATTTTGATTAACTTACAATAGAATTAGACTAATCAATTACCAAAACAACTGAACAACAATATTTTGGATCGGTTAGGTGCTATTTTGAGAGCAATTTAGTTTGATTTGGGTTATAATATCAATTACAATAATATTTAACTTAGTCTCACATCTAATACCTCTTATAATAAGATCCGATATATTAATAAGGATATACTTATTTATCTATAACTTGATTAACCACAATTAAAAGGATGACTTACATCCATCATGTTGTATTTAGACTTGGTCATTACACTAACCGAAAGTAATTTGATTAATTTGGTTTCCCTGAATCCACAATTTGGGAACCTTAATCATTAGGTTTAACTCCCTAAATAGAAGACAAATCCTAATATAGAAACTCACTCGATTCTATGTTAACTTAAAGTTTTTATTTAATATCTAAGTTAAAATCATAATGGTTAGGTATAGGTTGATTTGAATTGCAAATCGCTATTGATCTTGCCACTTGTAGGGTATTCATAAATATGGTCGTAGGCTTTCATCCCTGCTCTTTTGAAATTTTTATGGACATGAGAAATGTCTCGGGAGAATGCACTCACGATTGATGAGTTTAGGCTCTAATACTACGCAAAAAATAGTTAATGGGGTTTAACCTAAAATGATTACTTGATATAGGAATGTTTTACCTCCACATATATTAGTCACTAAGAGTGCTAATTGAGCAAGTCGAGTTAAGTTTAACCATGCACAAGCTCAACCTGTTTATAGGGTTGCTAATTGAGTAAGTCAGCTTGTGAGTATTTAGCGTTCGGCTCGGCTTGACTCGACTCGAATTCGACATTTAAATGCTAGAGCTCGAACTCGAATCTTACGAGCCAAGCTTGAGCAAGGTCGTGTTTGACTTGGTTATAACTCGAACTCAACTCGTAGCTCGACTTGAACTCGATTCGTAACTCGACTCAAACTCGACTTGAACTCGATTCGATAAAATAATATAATAATGTAGTTTTTATATTATATTATATTATATTTATTTATTTATATTATATATATATATATATATATATACACACACACACAATATAATAACAAAGAAGTGAGATAGTTGAGATGGTAAGTATTCAAGTTAATGACCTCAAATAGTCTAATTTTGATTCAATTATATGTCAAATAGTTTGTTTGGAAATAAAATTCTTATACTATTATGTAAAACCATCATCATAATATAATTATATTTATCATTTTTTAATATTTTGTACAAGTGACTTTATAAAAAATATGTAAATTATTGTATCTGATGTAAATTATTGATCTTCAAGTTGAGTTGAACTAAACGGAGGTGTGCTCATGCTCGTACTCACTTAATTCAAATCAAACTTTTTCTTGAACAAAATCAAGCAAAACATCGAGTAAAAAGGTCAGCTAACTTAAGTGATATTTGGCAAGATTACTACTTGAATTTTATTTAAGTAGGATCCTTGATCAAATTTGGTAGAGCACTTATTAAGGATCAGTTTAGTTGGCATAAGAGTACCGTAAACGAAAAAAATTAATAGAAATGAAATGACATAAAAATTTTAAAAAATTATTTTACATGTTTGGATGGTAAAAAAATAAGATAAAAATAAAATGTTTTTTCATCAAGTGTCTCTCCCAAAATTTCCCCCAATTTTTTAAGTTTTTTACACAAAAATGTTCTTTTAAAAATTTTTACATGAATTTATTTTGACTAAAAATAAAATTTTCTTTAACTAAATTTTAGGACATCCAAACACAAGTACATTTTTGTAAAACCCGTGACTCGAGTCAGAGTTTTACGGGAGTGAACCAGTCGGTTCGAGTCGAGTCAGCTTCATGGACCGCGAGCTGGGTTGAGGCCAGCTGTGAGTTATGAGCAATGAGGATCATGTATGCTCAAATGTACGATGATAACGCCTAAAAGATGATGAAAAATGGGTTATCAAGTATGTGGAGGTATGCAGTATTGATTGTTATTTTTATTTGATCGTAGAATATTTTTAGGGCCGAATGACGAATTAGGACGCGATATAGGTGAGTTTGGGTGGGTTATTAGTTATAGAGCATGTCATTTGGATGTTATTGTGTTTGTTTTATTTTATGTGATTTTTCCATATTTTTCTTAGATTTTTTTTAGAAATTATTACGAACTAGTTATTATTTTGACTCGAGTCAGAATCGAGTCAATACTTATTTACGAAACTGCCACTACAGCACTTCTTCTTCTTCCCCGACCCTTCTTCCACCCAAACCCTCGCCGCCACTGTGGT